>JAUZSU010032775.1:0-10362 GCA_034780255.1 Parotocinclus maculicauda | reverse complement strand
TGGAAATATTTTTATTATTTTTATTATTATTTTTAGATGGTGTTTGGGTGTGTGTGTGTGTGTGTGTGTGTGTGTGTGTGTGTGTGTGTGTGTGTGTGTGTGTGTGTGTGTGTTACAGTACGTTGTAGTGAGCAGTAAGAAGATTCTGTTCTATAACGATGAGCAGAATAAAGAACAGTCCAATCCCTCCATGGTGCTCGACATTGAGTGAGTTCCACTCTAATTTTGGTTCTCGTACCTCTGCTCCTTAAAAACGTCAATTAACCGCTTACTTCTTAAAATTCTTTCCTCTTTTTTTTAAATCAGCAAACTGTTCCATGTGCGTCCGGTGACCCAGGGCGATGTTTACCGCGCAGAAACAGACGAAATCCCCCGGATATTTCAGGTTACTCCATGGTTAAAATTTATTTATTATTAGGGGGTTCAGGTTCTAAGGGCAGGTTCTAAGGGCAGGTTCTAAGGGCAGGTTCTAAGGGCAGGTTCTAAGGGCAGGTTCTAAGGGCATTGACTAGTGTTTTGTTTAGGAGCAATAGTTTTACCCTAAAGGCAGCATCATATTTAATTAGGGATTACAATTGCAATTGTAGAACCACTCTACTCCCTATTCTAGAACCCTTATAGCCATTATGTCCCTAATTCCAATCCACAATCTTGGTTCTAAGGGTTCTAGAAGTGGCATTACGGCTGCAGATTGATACTAGGAGCATCGACAGTGGGGTTAGGGGCAGTAGAATGGTTCTAAAAGTGGTAACAAAGTGTTTAGATTGGCTTTAAGTTCAACAATTGTGGGACCAAGGCCAGTAGGTTGGATTCAAGGGTTCTCAAGCCGGAGTAGTATAGGTAGGGTGGTTCTAGTGATGTGGACAGTGGGATTAGGGGCAGTAGATTGGTTCTGAGGGCTCTAGAAGAGGGATTATCTGGTGTAGGGGTACAAACTGTGGGCATCCGGGCACTAGATTTAGGTTTATGGGCTCTAGGGATGTAATTGGAGGAGGTAGATCTAGTTCTAAGAGCTTGCCGAGTGGGGTTTGATGAGCTAGGTTGGTTCTAGGGGTACGGACAGTGAGAATAGGGGTAGAAGATTGGTTCTGAGGGCTCTAGTGGAGTGTTTAGGGGCAATTGAGTGATCCTAAATCCATCCCAAGTGTTGTCGTTCGGAGAGGTAAATCCGGTAAGGTCATTTCCCCTGATTGTTGTCACCCCTCAGATCCTGTACGCCAACGAGGGCGAGTGCAGGAAGGATTTGGAACTGGAGGCTGTTCCCCAGGGCGATAAAGCCAACTGCCTGGCACATAAAGGGCACGAGTTCATCCCCACCCTCTACCACTTCCCCACCAACTGCGAGGCCTGCGCCAAGCCTCTGTGGAACGTCTTCAAGCCGCCGCCTGCTCTGGAGTGCCGCCGCTGCCACGTCAAATGCCACAAAGACCACCTGGACAGGAAGGAGGACGTCATTGCGCCATGCAAAGGTGGCACACCGTGAAACTGGTGCGGTTTCCCACCGGGAATCGGTCTCTGATGTGTTTCTTTCTCCTCGTTTACAGTGAACTACGACGTCACGACGGCCCGGGACATGCTCCTGCTGGCCCTGTCCCAGGAAGAGCAGAAGAAGTGGATCGGCCATCTGGGCAAGAAGATTCCAAAAACGCCTCCGTCGAGCTTCTCTCGAGCGTCGCCTCGCACCTTGAGCACTCGCTCAGTAGCCAATCAGTCGTTCCGCAGGAACCCCAAAAACGTCTCGGGAAAGTCCAGGTAACTATCGGCCATCTTACAAAAAGAGAAATGCTGGAGCTAGGAATCATAGCAGTAGGGTTAGGGGTAACAAGTTGGTTATGAGGGCATTGGCAGTAGGGTTAGGGGTAACAAGTTGGTTCTGAGGGCATTGGCAGTAGGGTTAGGGGTAACAAGTTGGTTCTGAGGGTAGTAGAAGGAGTGGAGGGTTCTGAGGATGATTCTAGCAGCACTGATTGGTACTAAGGGCTTTAGCAGGGGGGTAAGGGCAGTATGTTGGTTCTGAGGGCACTGGTAGTTGGATTGGAGCAATAGACTGGTTCTAAGGGCTTTAGAAGTAAAATAAGGAGAGGTAGGTCTTTAGGGGCAACAACTGTGGGATTAGGGGCAGTGGGTTTAGGAGTAATAGGTTGTAGGGGGGCATTGGCAGGAAGATTGGGGTAAGAACTGGGTTTGGAGGGCATTGGCAGGGGGACTTGAGGTATTGCATTGGTTCTTGGGGTATTGGCAGGGTGGTTGGGGGTAATAATTTGATTCTGAGGGTGTTTGGAGAGGGATTGGGGGTATCGGGTTGATTTTAGTGGATTGCGCACTGGTTTTGCTGGCAGCAGGTTGGTTCCGAGGGTGTTTGGAATGGGGTAACACACAGAACGTCGGGGCATGGGTGAGTGGGATTGTTGGAGGCGGGGTATCAGAGGCAGGTTAAGTTGATGATTGGCTGTTTTTGTTGTAGCAGGGCTCAGTCCAACCTCCACGCTGCAGACACGTCGTCCAGCTCCTGTTGACATCAGCGATACACCGAGAACTCGGCATAGTGTGCTCTCGTTTTTAATCCCCCTCCTATCTGCCCCGCTGCTCTCTGGGTTCTCTCGGGGTCTCCGTTCAGTAAAACGCTCTGATTGAAGTTTTTTAAGGCTGCGAAGTCTCCAGTTTGGTGTGAACCAACGAGGCTCCACCTAGTGGTGCCAAGAGCACATTGCTCAAGAGTCTGAACAAGCTTCTTTTACCGAAAACCCAAACTGCACCTTAAAAAACTTTTGTGAATATTTAAGGAAAGGTTTTTACCCGAGCGTGTGCCGGCCGTGGTGGGACGTTTTCACGTCTGTACCTCGTCGCACCAGATGCACGTTTTCGACGCTACGCGGGCATGTGTCGATATAAAAACGCCAACCTTTTATCAGAGATCTTGATGCCATTGCTGGCTGTAGTGGATGAGAAGGCTCTGAGGTCCGAGCACCAGCAGGTTGGATTAAAAGGGGGCAGATTAAATTGGGGGCAGTTTGTTGATGGTAAGGACATCAGCAGTGGCTTAACAAGTCAGTCCTTGGATGTGAGGGGATCCTTATGGGATTAAAGGCTACCAGATTAGTAATGGGCAAGGGGGAATATGGAGGAATGGGCCAATTTAAAGGGATTAAGGACAGTGGCAGTGGGTTAATGGGTAACAGCTGTTTTTGGGGTGTCCACAGAGGTAACTGGGTCCAAAGGGAATCAGCAGTGGCAGTTGAAGGTGCATATGGTGGGTTTAGGGGGTCACCTCTTAATTTCCCCCCAAGAGCAAGAACAGGGGTGTGAGCAAGTCTAAGGGGGTAAGAGTGGTCCTGAGGGTCCATCAGTGGGTTTAGGGAAACGGGCTGATTTCCAGACCTTAAGCAGGTCAGCTTAAGGGCCCAGAGAGCAGGAACGAGGATAGGTATAAGTTATTCTGATGGTTCTGCATTGGGTCTAGGGAGGAGAGCATGATTTCCAGGCCCTAAGCAGTTCGGTTCTAAGAATAAGAATAGGTTAAGAATGTGATCCTGATGATTAAGGCACTGGGTTTAGAGGTAACAGCCCCGAGAGAAAGACTAAGCAGGTCGGTTTTAATGGCTCTGAGACCAAGTGAAGGGGTAGGAGTGGTTCTGGGGGATCAGTATTGGGTTTAGGAGCACCAGCTTGACTTGAAAGGCATCAGAAGGTCAGATCAAGAATGGGGTAAGAGAGTGGTACTGAGGGTTCATGTCTTTCCTCCACCTGCTGTCGTTTTTGCATGAGCTCAGACCCCCGAAAGTGGCCTTGCTCATCCTGTTTAGCTCTAGAAAACCTTTGCCATTGGGCTTGTCCAGTACCACACCCTTAATTATCGGCACATGCCTCAAGGGGGACGTGCATCGGGCGTTGGCGTGAGCGTTTCCTTGCTTCATCCCTCTGAGTGGCCATTCTCCTCTGCTCTCTGTCTTCCAGCTAACCACCTGAACCTTCTCTCTGAAACGTTGGGACTCCTCAATTGGGACTTTATACGCCTCCAATTAAAAAAACGTAACCTTAAATGTTTAAAGATAAATAACGGAATTAACCCAAAATCGCGGCGGGACGGCGAAGCTGGTGGGAACGGCTGCCCCCGCCCCAGCCCGTGATGGGACCACGCGAGGCTCTGATGGGAGCTTCGATGGGATCAATAAAGAGGTTCTTCACTTCTTTTGGGGAAAGTCGACTTTAAGGTCTGCCTCAGACTCTCAGCCTTACTGTTCTTGACGGACATTAAATAAAAACGGGGCAATAATCTTGAGACGGAGTACTGGGTACTGAGTATTAGTCTTTTTTTTTTCTTTTCTTTGAGGAGCATGCAAGATCATTACAATATTGTCTATGCATATTGTTATTATTGTATTAATTGTCGCCGTCGCCATCGCCGTTACGGATCCTCCGAGCCGCAGGAATATCATCGGAATGGCTGAAGGAGCGCTTTCACTTGTTCGTTTGGGTACATTATTATTCGGTAATATTGTTTTACCTTTTGTTTTTTTTTTGGATAATGTATTATTGCCTTACTTTTGATTTCTAGATGATAAAAAAGGAAAACATTAAGTTAACAAATGTAAAACTGCACTGTTTGAATTGTAAGTTATTTGTAGACTAAAAACTGGTGTAGCGCTCCGCCCGCATAATAGTGCCTTACCGTTCTGGAGAGCGTTTGTTTTTTTTTTTGTTTTTTTTTAACTGCCATGTGTTTAGTGTTCCTAAAGGTAAATCTGTTCTCCGCTTTAAAGGCGTACGAATCATGCACGCCATGCTTTTATCAGGACGCTCCGTCACGGTTTTTGATGTCGACGCTTTGAGCTGACGGGACGTGTGCCGATAAATAACAAAAAAAACGCTACCCATTTTCTTGCTTTACAATAGGTAATGCTTCTAGCCGTAATTGGCGTAGCTCCACAGAATGGTAACGATGCGTAAGGAAGATTTAGCTAAACTAATTCTTAGTGGCAGTCCAATGCTTTTCAAGATTTCCTTCTTTAAAGACAGTTGTACTTCATGTGCTACATGTTGGGGTCTTTAAAGTCCTCTGTTTGAAGCTAATAAGGTTAACCGTTGAGGAAAGGTGGAGGCCAACGGTTAGCGCGACTCTGTAAAGGGCGTAGGCCTGATGATGCTGATATTTTAGCAAATTGAAATAATGGTTGTTTTTGGAGTTCTTGTTGGGATGTTGCCTTCATTTTAGTCCGAATTTCATCCGGAAGACGCCGGTTAAACTGCGTCCCTTGAAGACAGCTGGCTCGATCCAAGCTAACTAGACTAACTGTGGATGGTAGCAAGCAATTAGCATGGCGCC
Organism: Parotocinclus maculicauda; assembly: GCA_034780255.1. Lineage (NCBI taxonomy): Eukaryota > Metazoa > Chordata > Actinopteri > Siluriformes > Loricariidae > Parotocinclus > Parotocinclus maculicauda. The sequence continues at coordinate 5,039 of JAUZSU010032775.1, read as the reverse complement.
ATGGTCCGGGTCGCCGCTAATCGGCGTAAACTCCACAACGGTAATGCTTTGGCGAACCAGTAGGCGGCACCGGAGTGGTTCCCTTATTTAGCTCCTGTAAACACTGTGGACTGATTATCGGCACACGTCGCCTCCGGGCCGATCAGGGATCGGTTAATCCGGTGTAACCGATCCAAGATCAGCCGATCACATACCGATTCCTGCTCCAACACACCGATTTGCTCTGAGCGTCCCTCGAGAAGGTGTGATGGATCAGGAACCTGAGATAAACTACTCCCATCTTCTGCCTGTGTTGGAACATCTGGACGTCCTGAAGCTTCTCCCAGACAAAGGTTCCTGAGAGCAGGAGACGCACGGAGGTCCTGAAACTCCTCGGTTCTTCTGTTCGTTTGTACCTGATGTGTTGAGTTAAATGAAGCACTGGATCTGTGGTGGCTTTTCTACTTCCATGATCTGCATGGTTCTGATGAGCTTGGAGGCCGCACTGATGGATATGTCAATAAACATTATCTTTATCACCAACTCTCAGGCTGTGCTTCGTCTCTTTCTCAAATGTACCTCCCTAGTTCGGCTTTTTTGCTCGTTTTTAATTTAATTTAGTAGGTTTTATCACTTCAAGTACGTTCCTGCTCAGATATCAGTCCTTAAACTGCCACCAGGAGCAACAAAATGGTCACCATTTTCATTTTATTGACTGTATTCAATCTGGTTTATCACTTCAACTGCTCGTTTAGCAAAGTGACTGCAAGTTACGTGTTTTTAAATCGCTTTTATTGTGAGGCAATTCAACGCTTTGGACGATCCTGCACCTGCTAGCCAATCAGAAGGGAGTATTCTGTTGCTCGCGGTTTAAAACGGTGGGTTTAGCAACGGCTGTGATTTCAAAATAAACAGAAGTTTCTCGAAGATTGTTCTGAGGCGAACGGAATTTCTAACTGAGGTAAGTTTGACTTTAACGCCTTAAACCACTCGGGCTTAGTAAATGTGTTCCATTAACATAATTAAATATAATTGGGAGGTAATTAAATGATTTAGTTGGATTAAAAGGTGCTGTTTTGTGGCGTTTTCTTAACGACGCTAGCAGTCTGTGAGTAACGGTTTTAACGGACGTTTAGTTACGCTGCCCTAATATAGCTCAAATTCGCTTTTTATTCTCGTTTTAGGGAGTTTTACGTATGAATTTATACTTTTGTCCGCTTGTTTATGATTTAATATCTCACCCAAGCTGCTTAAACCCTTTTATTTTGACGTACGAGTCCCTTTTTGTAGACGGTGCGAACAGTTCCATATTAATTCAATTAAATCAATTAACACAGCTCCGAGTTAGTCCAGAAAGACAAATTAAAATCTTAATTTTGTAATTTATGTAATTAGCTACACTAGCCTTTGCAGTCTTTCTACACTTTAACTTCTCTGTGGTTTCTGGTGCTCCGTTGAATTGGGAACTGGGGAATTTGGAGGTCAGGACAATGCTGAAAATGGAATATCATTGGATGTATCTGGTCCTTGTGGTGTTAAGGCCTATGTTATGGGTCAGACACGAGCCCAGACCTCACACAGGGCTATCACGAGATCAAGTCCATTGCTTAACCTTCTTGAATCCAGGTTCTAAGCACCTGGCTGGGATCTGAAGCGCTGGCAGAACCTATACAGCAGATGGCGCTATAAGTCCGAGTTGGCAAACTGATGAGGACCCACCATTGCAAATATGTCGCTCATGTAAAAGTCAGCAAGAATTTGGGCTAAATTTGGATTTGGTTGAGGTTTAGGTGGGGTGACTCAGTGCTGCCATGGTTAGCACCTTTGCCTCAGTCCCCAGTTTGAGTCCGGACCCAATTTGGCCACTGAATCTGTGGAGTCTTTGGGTTTTATCCATGTAGTCCGGTTTGGTCACACGTTCCAAAGACGGGTCAGGTCAGTTGGTGATTTTTTGGCATTTGTGTTCTACAGATAATAGGAAGTCCTACATAAGGTGGTGACATCATGTGGTCTCGCTTACGGAAACCGTCCCAACGTTCCGGGGTAGGAATCTGCTGCAGGTTCGTGGGGATGGAAACCAAAAGGTACGAGCTTTAGTCACGCCCCATGCACAACGTATGTGATGTCATGGTTACCTCCTACAGCGTACTGTACACGTTTTCCGTTACCGACAGCAAATGGGATCTATATATTATAAATAATTATTTTACATCATATTTTAGGAGTTATTGTGGCGTCCGTCAGCGCCTTCGAAAACTTCCATTATAAGAAAAAAGAAAAAAAGTACAATAGTATGAAGCCATCACATCATTAGTAAGGCACAATTTTGGCCATGGGTTTATGGTTAAGTATAAAATCACAATAAAAATAAAAGGTAAAGGTCGGAGTAAAAGAAATGATAAATAAAATGATGTCCACTTGTCAGTTTTATGCCGTTATGGCTTGATTGAAGAATAAAAAAAGATGTCTAATCCTCGCTTTTTAATGAAATAATCTTTAAAACACGTGTAGACTTAAAGCGTCTTGGTTTGTCATGAAATAAAACGTGACAAATATACAGGAATGAGCTTGAATTAGAAAATTGGGTCGCTGGGGTGAGGCTGGTTTTGGGTGAGTGAGGGGTAAATTGAAGACGAATAAACGTTCCACTGTAACTGAGAGCAAAAACACCTCTTCCACAGGAAACCCGGCGCGGTTTTCATCAAAAGCAAGAAGCGCAGCAGCGTTTCACACTTCATAGCCGTGAGCAACCGCATTAGACCCAAATTCACGAACAAACGAAAAAGCAGAAGCTCTTTACTGGGGTGAAAAAAAGCAGATGTGCCGTTTTAAACTCCGCTCTTTAGAGTCGGCGTTAACCAAAATAAATCTAACAAAGGAAGCCGATGGTCCCTCGTTGTAGATACGACTACTAACGTGACTATACTCGAGCAGGGTCGCCCGTCTCTTCCTAATTCTCACCCCAACAACAATTCCATACCAGCTCTCCTCATGCATGGCGTCAGGGCAATAACTGATAACACTACGCCCGATCTAAAGCGTGAGCTTTTTCTTAACGTGAAAAAACCCAAGCATGATGCGAAACGTTCTCTCTGCACAGCTCTGCAGTTCTGTTTGTGGTCAGCAGAAGCGAGTCAGGGGTTGGGGGAGGTTTATTTTTGAGAGAACAAGAGACACGGAGAAGAATCGGCATGTTTGTAGACAGGTTTCACCCACAGACTGAGCTCTGCAACTCAGAAACCGAAAAGAAAAGGCATGATGCTTTTGTAATGCAGACGATTCTGCTCAAGAACCCAACATGAACAGCCGGTCAGAGATGGGATTTGAACCCAAAACCTTTTGGGCCATGGTTCAATCAGGCTGTCCATGCCCAGCGTGTTTTAAATCCAGACTGTAAGATAAGAGGACCTTCTGATCTCTCTGGTCAGGGTGATATTCTAACCAAAGGGTCCAGTCTGTGATTCAAAAAACCAAATTAATGCCAAATAATAAGACGTAATGATTTAAAAGACTGGATCCATCGTGGTTTCAGGGTTTAATGAGGAATCATGAGAGACAGAACGCTTCAGATCCAACCTGCTCCAAAATTAAAGCTTCAACTGAACCCAAACCCAAGCTTATTTAAGTCCAAACTCCAGCGCTGTATGTTTTACTAAATTAAACAAAAATGTAAAAGTCAAACAGAGCATTGTCTCAAAGCAGCTTTATAATTTTATATTATCTTTAAAGGCCAATCCCAAATTCAGCAAGCCTAGTGGCAAGAAAAAACTCCCTGAATATAGTAGGAAGAAACCTTGGAAGGAACCAAGACAGTAATAAAGTAATTACACAAGACGTAATCACTTCATGCAACCATTATGCGTTTTTATTGTTTTATAAACACATGACTTCATTAATAAGCACAAAAGTCGATTTAATAGAGATTATTTATGATGCACCGAGAGAGCTTTGAGTTTTGGCTGAGCTTCTGATGCCCATCTTCACCCGTTTGGCACTGGGATCGACACGCAGACCTGTATCATACGTTTATCCGGTCTAAAATCTGCAGAGAAGAGAAAAAATGGCTTCATCCCAGTAATAGAGTTTTGTAAAAATTAAGAATTCTTTTTAAGGAGTGAGATCTTACACGACTCCTGGGTTTGTGCAGTCTCCTCTTGGGGTGTCGTACCCTGTAACGGGCAAGGCAGCGATTGGGGTCTTGTTGTAAGTAAATCAGCATTCCTTTGATCTTGGGGTGTCGTACCCTGTAACGGGCGTGGCAGCGATTGGGGTGTTGTTGTAATTAAATCAGCATTCCTTTGATCCATCTGTGTGAATTAATTAATCAGGATTTACTATTAATTGTGAGACATGATCAATTCTAAATAAACCTGACTCTACATAGAAATGCAGTTTCATAAAAAACATTGAGCCCAACTCATTTTATATTTACAACTTTACGTTACCGTTACTTAAACATCTCTTATTAATAAGTAAGATAATTTTATAAAGTTACTTCAGAGGGTCTTTGATGTGCATTGGGAGAGGGCTGGTGTGTTTTAGGCTGAGTTCGGGCTGAGCTTTTGATCCTCTTGTTGATCTTTTTAATGACCATCCTCACCCATTTATCCCTGGGATCCACACAGACACGTCTGCCATGCTTGGTGGTGAAACTGTAAAAAGAAGAAGAGTTTTGTTTGTTAATCCCAGATCGTTGATCCAACCAGCACTTCTGTTTTTGTTATTTGGTGGTTTAAATCGATAAATGACTCTGATCTTACATGACTCCTGGGTATGTGCAGTCAGAACTGGTCATACCGTACGCAGTAACGTACACCGAAGCGATCGGGCGCTTGTTGTAACGTAAACAACATTCCTCTTGTCCGTTACCACCTGCGGGAAATATTACATAATAGTCCTTACACAACCGAATCCTGCTGTTAGACGTTCTGTTAATTATCACTCATCATCTAAAGATCTGCTTTCTAGAAAGAGTTCTAGATATAATTCTTACTGAAGGCTGAAGTGAAGGACTGAAGGCAGGTCAGAACCAGCAGGAGAGACGGAGAAAACCAGAACAT
>JAUZSU010032764.1:0-10362 GCA_034780255.1 Parotocinclus maculicauda | reverse complement strand
GCAACCATTTAACATACAAAATGCCGCGCATGCGAAACGGAGCACCACGTGGGGAACATAAACAAAACACACTGACAAATCCCCACGTGGTGAAACACGGCAACAATAACCGATCGCGACACGAATCCTGACATTGAGTGCCTGTTGTTGTGAAATTGTTTTTTTTCTTAAAACAATTGTGAGATGTTTAACAATAATTTCTAAATGTTTCTTTAATACTTTTTCATTATAAAAGTCACTACAAAATCGTAGTTTGTCAGTGTGAAATTTGCTCATGAAGGTCTTATAAGACAAAATGATATTAGTATCATTATATTGTTATATACTGACATCACAATATGGGTAATGGAAATAATTCTACATGACAAGACAAGCCTATACTTTTAATCAAATTGTAAGGGCATTGTTTGAATGTACCTTTACTTTTACATTGTTAATTCCTAGACATCAAAACTCTACCTGCATGTAATTTTTATCTGCTTGTTATTTTTAAACTAATCTCATTTAGCATGTGTGTGGAACAATATCAGCATTGATTTGGATATCTTGTGTATTTCAGCCCAAAGGAATAAAAGGCAGAAGTGAAACTCGATGCGGGCGTGAACTGCGATTTCTCTTTCAGCCATTGATGACTCGAAGGGACCTCTGGGTATTTTAAAATGCCATACAATGCATTTATCTCATATTGGCCTTCCTAAACCACCTCTTTCTAACTCCCACCCTTCCTCTCTTTCTCTTGCTCCCTGTATAAAAATGCCATCATTGATTTTCCTGCTGGTAGGTGGAGAGGTCTCACTGCTGCCTGAAAGGGAACAAAGTAAATCTCCAGAGAACCAATACATTGCACAATTATATTTATTCATTTGCTTACCTAAATGTTTCATCCAAGTAGCCAAACAGTCTAAGATTATACAAACTCTGAAGAACTACGTTTTAACAAATGATTAAAGAGAACTGCATAGTGAGAGATCTAAATTAAGACTTGCTTTTGTTTTTTAGAATCCCCTTAATTAAGGCTCTAGAACCCCCTGCAAACACCAAAATCTGCAGCTGATCAAATTCCTTATATAAAATGTAATAGTATTTTCTACAATCCATGATCATCCACCCTAGATACTCCCTTTCAAGACTACTTCCAATACAGAATTTCGTGATTGTATACAAGTAAATGTATATACTATGAAATATTTGTTATTTTGTAATGTTTAGGAAATATTAACAAGAAAATAAATCTGTACATATAAACAAACAAAACACTAGGCCAACAAATGCTCAATCTACGAGAGCTAGAGAGACAACGAGGATCTATGAAGCTGCAGGAATCAACAGAATATGGAATCTCAGTAAATTCATTATTCATGTGGTGTTTTTCATCTGGTAAATGGAAAAATTGCCAACTACAGCGGCTTCATATGGGTGACATGTTGCTTTGGATGGTGACTGCCATAAAAAAGATGCTCTGAGTGCCTTAAACAGCACAGTTTAAATGGCACTCCAAGCAAGAATTCTTAGCGAGATATGTCAACACCACATAAATGAGGTGTATTCGGCATAGTTTTCACTGTGCAGCAAATGATTTGCTTTTTAAAACTTTCTTAATGTTTTAAAAATATAATTTTGTTTATATTGTTATTTGTCTTTCAAAGGTGTTTCTTTCAATATTTTCATCTTGTTATCTAGCGTTGATTGAATCTCTGACTCAGGACCTGCTGACTGTATTACAACATGCTTCATGCTTCTGAAGGTTTTCCACTACACTTTGAAACATGGCAGATAGCTACTGTTGCTTTTAGACCTTTTCATTTCATAATAACAGCACTTGACATTTGACTAGGGCAGATCTAACAATGTAGAAACCTGATAAACTGACTTGTTGGAAAGCTGGCATCCAATCATATAGTGAAGGTTACGGAGCTCCTCACTACAGCAAATTCCACAGTCTGTTTTTATTGATGGAGGCTTGACTTCATGCACTTATTTGTGATACACGGAGTATCAGAGAATATATAGAGTAGAGATGTATTAAATAAAAAATAGCATATATACAGATGTATTAAATAAAAATAGCAAATTTGACCCAGTAAATGAAACAGGAGCAAAAAGTAACTGCATACCTAACCTATGAAATAGTGTAATGTGGGCACACATAGACCCAGCCCCGACCCTGAAAAGTATTATGATCTTAGGAGCCTGTGGTGAGATGAAAACACACATACAGAGCACACAGAACATGATCTTCAGGTGTCTGGAAATCTGGGCATAATTATGTGGAACAGAGAAGATGGCCTTACACCAACAGCAAAGGTATTCTTGAACACAACAATAGACTGACTCAAACTCATCTCTCACAAGAGGCAATATGCGAACCAGAGTGGCTCAGTAGGTGGAGCACTAGTTCCCAACATTTAACCACTCTGTTTTCTGGGCTACTGATGCAATCATGTGAGGACCAGTGGTGCCCTACATTAGAGATACACCTACATACTGTACCTGTAAGGAGAGTGTGAACAATGGTCATTGGGAGGATACAGGGGAAAGGCCGGTGTATAGGTTTGTGAATATACTGTAGATAAATGTTACAGTTCATGCTGCTGTTCAACCACATGAATATGTCACTTACGTCTCATTCATGATAACTGAGTTTTGCATTTTATTTGTATCGAGCATATAATGAAGTAATATGATTTTATTCAATCTACATATGGTATGCTTTATTAGTTAATATGTGACTTCTATCATTTGCAGTATGTGCTCCAAATGTCCTCATTGACACTCCAGCATTAGTACCCTTTGTCACCTGGGAATAAATTATTTTTCAGCTGGTTTTAGATGTTTTGGATACCAGCTAATACAAATTAAAAGTACATGAGAAAATTACAGATTTATTTGCTTTCTGAAACATTTATTATTTAACATTGTGAACAACCTAGAGACTGTGAACCTTTTCGAAGCACTGCATCTTGAAGAAAAGGTAAATCCTAATATTACGTGAAGTGCCTCCCAGTGTTGCCCTGACTGCATCCTGGGTGCATTGAAATCAAACCTCACAATGGTTGTCAAACACTGATGCAACCCATCCATAGTCCATTTGTTACATATATCTACACTGTTAAAATTGTATTTCTCTTTAATCTGAGAGTATTTTTTCTGTATCTGAAATGTAATAATATTTTAAATAAATACAAAATGCCTAAGACAAGGAAAAGGTGAACAGCAAAGCATTTGGCTGACTAACAACTGTTTCATCTCTAAGAACCTTAGCTTGATCTTGCAAGATAAACAATGTGTGACATACCCAGAATCCATGCCATTAAAACCCATTACAAAGAGACATGAGGAGAAAGAGAGAAAGTCAAACATTGTGAAAGACAACAATGTGAGGCACATGTGCAAGTATGACATGTGGAAAGGGGGAAAAACGAGCTGGTGTACACACTCTGCATACACGGTGAGGTATTATTCTCAACTACACCTAATTTACATCTTATTATCCAAGGCACCTTGCTCTCTCCTCCCTTTATTTCTTAGATTCATTTTTGCCATCATGATTGTTGGTGGGATTGTTGGCATCTCATACATCACACATACCACTTCCTGCTTTAAACACCTGCCAAACCATGTGACTGTTATAACCTTCAGGAATGTCAGTATACTCACTGTCTGTGGCAGATTACCAAAGTGTGATCTAAACAATGCACAACATCACAGGGCATCTCACATTGCCATTGTCCTCCTAGCAAAATTAAAAAAATTAATAAATGACAAATAAAACAAATAACAAACATAATTTAACAGAAAAAATACAACTCACTGCAAGTGCACATATTTAATAGAACATAGCTTTGCTCTTGACAACATTTCACCCTGTTCCCTTTATGTATTTCATAAACATTTCCTATCCTGAAGATTTTTATTTGTACCTACTGTACTTTTTAAATTAAAAAAATGGAAACCTTAGCAGCGCCACTGCCTCACAACAAGAAGGTCTCGAGTTCAATCTAAGGGTGGAGCGGCCTGGATCCTTTCTGTGTGGAGTCTGCATGGGTTTACTCAAGGTACTTTGGTTTCCTCCCACAGTCCAAAGGCATGCGTGTTAGGTTAAATGCTGTCCCTGTGATTGAGTGTGTGACTGTGTGCATGTGCACTACAATGGATTGGTGCCCCATCTAGAGTTGTTCCTGCCTTTGCACCCAGAGTTGCCGGGTGGGAACCGGCTGGCCCACGACCCCATGTGGATTAAGCGGAAGATAATGGATGAAGCACTCAAACAAACTGTTATTAATGTTGAATAATGACCTTGTCTATTGAAACATTTATTAAGGAAATAATACCACTAATATAAATATCCAACTTTTAGAAGAAGTAGCCCATGTGTATAACCCATAGGAAAAAGTTTACTTCACCTTTAATATTGTTTATATTATCAATTATTGTAAAATGGATGTATTAATTATTTTGGTGGTGGATCATTCACTGTGGTGACGCTGATGTGGTAGGAAAATGTTATTATGTGCTGGTACGATTGGATCAAACACAGCAGTGCTGCTGGAGTTCTAAAATACTGTTCACTTACTGTGTAATTTATTAAAGACATTCACATTATTGTTTGTTTATTTTTTGCTTGTCAGCATCAATTGTCATTTAAACAACAGTCAAAAGATTGCACAGTTGCACTATGAGCACTATTGTGTTTATTACTATTTTCACTCAGTGGCCTGATGTTTTGCAAATTAATCACAGAGTTTTGCAGAAGAGCTGCTGTTTCTAATGTCTTCCTGCATCTTTAGTACTGCACTGTTTATTTCTGTTCCAGTATTTGTAAGCTTTAGCAAGTCTTAGCCGTTTCACCCTATTCCTCTTCCAAAAACACAAGGCTTTTTCAGACTGTAGGAGGGTTGTGGAATTTTTTATACTGCTGACTAGTTTTCTGTATTTTGTGGTTGTATTCTAATAAACAGACTGAGAAATAAAAAAAGAGAGATTTTTATTTTCAATGTATTTCTCTTGAACCTTCATCACAGTGTTATTTTCTTTATTTATTTAAGGACACTTAAAATACTTTCCAGATTTAGTGCCCATTAGGAATTCCCATTTTGTTTGTCTCTGGTTACAAAGAGGTACATAGCCTTGGGCACTAGTGGCAGCGGCACTGTCTCTCCTTTGGAGGTCACAGTATGAATTCCCTGAAATTACCCACGAGGCCATGCACTCTGATGGCTCAGATGTGTTAAGGAGGCAACAATGGAGATCAATGCAGCTCATTTCAATAGGAAAAAAGTTTAAAGTCCGCTTTGAAAGGGATGGGACTTATCCATCTTCTGTAGAAACTGGCTCTGTGCTTGCTGACTGAATCTGTCTTTGTGATGTCCTTGAACACTGATGGACCATCATCATGTACAGCATAACTTATTGAGCATATATCAGAACAGCGATGCAGACAAATAGCTGAGTGAAATTTGAAGAATGTTAGGTTTCACAAAAACATAAAGCATCTACCTCTGATCTTTTTAAACAAGGCTTTTTTTAAACAGTTTATTTTTTAAACAGACACAGATACGGTAAAGTGGAAATAAACAATAAATGTGTGGAATGTGTTTTCTACCAATTACAGATTTTCAATATTTATGATGCCAAACAGTCAAAATAATGCAATAGTGAACATATTATTCAATGGTTTGAACAGCACTGGTCTTAAACAACATTTCTGCTGACAGTGACTTACCTAAATAGCAAGAATAGGTTGCTGTGTATAAAATGCTTTCACACAAAAATTCACAAAAATTACCGAACAATTTAAAACTAAAAATTCCATAGTGAAATATCCCTTAATTTTGGCGAGCAGTGTAATTTAAAATTATTTAATTAACTTTGGAAAGTCCTCTAATAATTTTATAAAGCTTATTTGATAACTAGATTAGACTTAACCAAAATGTTTACTCATAAGCATATTCTTTTTCGTTCTGATGGATTCTGGGTAGATTTAGAATTTGTTAATTAAGGGTAATTAGTGCTGAAAGTGGCCAGTGCTGCACACCCAGCCTGCTGATCTAACCAAACTGTGCTAAAGCGAGAGCAGTGGGTCCCTTAAGGTGTGTTCTAAAAATTCTCAAGCAATTAAAAGCAATCAGAAATTGCAGATGTAATTGTATCAAGGTAAAATGGTTTTTAGTTTAAACATTTTGCTCTATTCAGCATATATAAAACCCTCATCCAGAAAAGGAGAAGAGAGGAAAAGACACTCTCACCCACAGTATTCACTGAAGCAATTACAAAGAGGCACACTGATCCAGACTCTCAGATGTGGTGTGTGTTAATGAGATGACAGGACACACATATAAACCTGTTGTAGTCAACAGTATACAGTAGTTGTGTCTCTAAGCAAATAATATGATGTAATATAAAAAAAAAACATTTAATTTGCAGTAATCTACAAGCTTAATTGTTACCAAATCCCTGTTATGCCATCACCATCAAGAAACATATACACGCTTTTATATCATCACACCTAGACTTTTGACTTTTGGCTTTTCTCGCTGACCTAACAAAGAGCTCATTTTGAATCTACAGAGGGTGCAAAATGGTGCAGCAAGAATCCTTACTGGCTCATATATCAATGGTCCTCAAACCTTCATTGATTAACAGGATCATTCAGAATTTATATTTAAGATAATTTTACTGCTTTTTAAATTCCTCCATGGTTTGGCTGCACAGTACCTCAGTGACACGTGGATAAAGAGTGGAAAGGTAGGCTTTTTTTATTACAGTCCCAACTTTTGGAACCCTTTTCCTAATAAACTGAGAGCTCTCAACGATTTTAAAACATTTAAGAGGAAGGTTAAGGCACACATGTTTAGCATAGCATTTTGCTAATGTTTCTTATCTCTAGATTTTACGTCTTCTTTGATTGCATCCCGACTATTAAATGTTTCCATGGTTGCCTATTCTTTTAGTTATTCTTATGTTTTTAAACCTATTTTATTTGTATTATTTTGTGATGTAAACCACTTTGAGAAATGTTGTTTGTAAAAGGGCTATGTAAATAAAGATGATGATGATGATGATGATGATTGCAATTATTATTATTATTATTATTATTATTATTATTATTATTATTATCCACCAGTGTGTTTACATCATAAGACTCTAGCATGTTGTAATTTTCTGACATCACTGATGCTGCTTCTGTGTATTGAGCCTGCACATGGGAAAGGTGGTTGATTAGTGCTCAACCTCCTCGTTTAAATTCAATTTGATATATATTTGAAATTAATTTTTAATTTGTTTTGAATCACAAGCGATTTTTTTGACGCTTGTGTTGCTAATATTTGCTCACTTTCACCTGTGTAGCATTTTGTAAACTTGTGATCCTGGTGTCCACCACTGCCTGGTATGACATTGATTATTTGGTTTTGTAGAGAAATTCAAACACTGCTTGTATATAGTTTTTGTGTTCTCTGGGGTTATGTTTAGTGACAGGTTCTGTTTATTTCCTTTCCTTGTTTTTTTGTCTGGCATCTCAACCCTAGATTGTGGGTAACAGATTGTGGACACTCATTTGATGTTCCTACAACTCCATAAAAAGTACACAAAAAACAGACTTTTATTTAATGATTTCTGGTCAACTACACATCAATTTCTGCACATCAGGCCTGCAACACATTCCAAAAAAGCAATTTAGAGCTTGTAATGAATTAAAAAAAGAAGGACGTCTAGGATGGACTGTAACGCAGTGGAAATTATATGGTCAGATGAATCAGTATTCTAGGTCTTCTTTAAAACAAATGGACGCCGAATGCTCCGAACCAACGACGAAAAAGAGCATCCAAACTGTTAACAGCAACAAGTCCAAAACTCAGGGTCTGCCATGGTATGGGGTTGTGTCAGTGCCCTTGGAAAATGAAATTTGCACTTCTGTGATGGCAGCATTAATGCAGAAAAATATCTAATAATGTATTAGAGCAACATATGCTGTCTTCAAGATGTCATCTTTTCAGGGACGTCCATGCATTTTGCAGACAATGAAAATCCACATGCTGCACACATGGCTATGGAAGAAGAGGTACTGGGCTGGACTGCCTTCAGTCCTCACCTGTCCCCAATAGAAAATTTGTTTTTTGAGAATTTTGAAATGCAAATGACAAACATCATCTTAAGACGTGTTTACAACAAGAAACTAACATATAAAACTATTTTATTATTGGTGTAATCACTTTATATGCTAACAATGTAGTGAAACGTATCTCATCTCATAGGGACTGGTGGCCAAATAGCATGGAGTAGTGACCCTTATGTGTTTTTCTTTTTTTGTGTTAATTCAGGGGCTAACAAACCCCAATAATGTTGTAAACCCCAATAATGTACGTAGGACCTAGTTTTGCAGATACAGTTAAAGGAATTTGAATTAAAGATACAATTACAGGACTATCAGGCACAGCTGTCGCAAGTTTTTGAAAAAGAGAATGATGTTAGCAGACAATAAGTAAGCAGGTGATCCAAAACCTGTCCCTTAGCCACAGTTTCTAATGATACAAACGTATTAATTTCATTGTCCAATAAATACATTCAACGACGTGACTGACCTTTCTGGATTCAATCTTGTATACAGATAATCCAGTATGTGTAAACATTTGTAAAGGATTTTAAAGCCCCTATAGAGGCAGAATGAGAACACCTCTGAGTGATGAGGTAAATTATACTGTACCCTTGATTTGTGAGAATAAGTCTTATCAAAGCTTGAACAATATGTCCTGCCTGTTCCCACATGCCATGGGCCATTTAACATATTTTCTGTGCTTACCACTCTGAGTCAAAATACATATTGGAAAGGTTCCATCAGATGCTCAAAAGCATGCTGTGTACTTGTTTCCATTAAATACTTAAAAACATTGCTTGTAGGTCAAGAAGGTTTGCTCTGCACATTTTGATTTGATTTCCCCCAATTTAACTCAGCAACTGGCTTCAAATGAGCTGTGTAGTTGGATCTGGACAGTTGGAAGTATGGAAAACAACAAAATGTGCAAAGCTCTGAATCTACACTGAATTTGGGTGTATCCCTTGTGGCGTTCAAAATCCTTTAGAGGCTTTGATACTCCTGAGGCCTGTCTCTGGTGACTATCTCTTATGTCCTAGTCTAGGGTTGGGATGCCATAATAGGAAAAGGGGTAGGGTAAGAGAGAAATCAGACAACATTACTCGTTACCACACACTACTCCCACAAAAAAGTTAACTTCAAGTTAAGTAAATTAACTTAAGTTAAGGTAACATTAACTCATAAACTCTAAAATACACGTTAAAGGCAAATAGTCAGTTCAGAACATAAAGAGAATGAAACCAGAATCACAACTATGCACAATAATATGAAAGCAAATGTAAATTCGGTGCAAAAAAGGAATGAGCAATTGTCTAAAGCAAGACTTTAAGTAAGCACCTAAGCTCGGCACAAAAAACAAGTTTTAAAAGCAAGCTGTAACAAGGGTTATAAGAGAAATTAAGCTTACCTTTTTCATATTAAAAAATCTCATTTACATTTACATTTACAGCATTTAGCAGACGCCCTTATCCAGAGCGACTTACAATTCATACAGTCTTACAATGATAAGGGCCTTGCTCAGGGACCCAACTGTGGCAGCTTGGCGGAGGTGGGATCTCACCTTTATTTGATGTAAATTTGGCATAACAAAAAAAAAATTTCATTTTAACAAACCCATAGGTATTAGGGTTATTGGAACCCCAGAAATTATCAGCAACAACATATATAAAAACAGCATTTTTTTCCATTTATAATTTAGTTTTTAATTTGATCAGTGTCTAGGAACCTTCAGCATTCTGTGGCTTATATGTGAGTATATATAAGTCACATACTTTTTTACCAGTAAAGTCCAGGTTTTATTAAGGATATATGTAACAGAAACACGTTTTAGTCATGTCACCAACCATCACATGGCTCACATCTTTTCAGTGTTCCTAATGGGAGCAAAGGCACACCAAAAAAGGTCCAGGAATGATTTTAGTTCTTGAGGGTAACTCCTCCCAAATTACACCCTAGAACTGGTGCAAAATCAGCTATGGACTACATAAAATCACTCATTCATTCAATTTCTTATCTGCTTGGTCCTATACGAGGTTGCAAGAGAACCAGTGCCTAGCTGGCAGCACAGGGAACAAGGTAGGAATAACCCTAGACATGGTGCCAATCCATCGTAGGGCAAACACAATCACACAAAAGGGGCACTTTAGAGACACTGATTGTTAGGGTTCCTACCTATTGCCCCGGCGCGTTCGGCCATCCTCGCCAGTGGCCATTACAGAGCAATCGGTGAGGCGGTTTATATCCAGTGTCCAATTTACGACCTGATTCCGAAC
>JAUZSU010032763.1:0-21917 GCA_034780255.1 Parotocinclus maculicauda | reverse complement strand
TTCCAGCACCTTGTGCTGCTGGTTATTAAAGCCTCTCAAGGTCCGTGGGAAGTGTGGAATACATGCTGACCAATTTTCGAAGATGTGAGCCAGATGCTCGCCTCGGTTTCCCCTCAGTGTTTTCGGAGGCAAACAAATGGCTGCATTCAGCCTACGAAAAAAGGAAATGTGACCCCGAAAAGATTAAATTATGTTCATCTGTGTCGGGAAGTAGACAGAGAGCAAGAGGAACAGATGGGGGTGAGTCATTCTTGTAGTTCCACATTGCAAATTTAGAATTGTCATCAAAAAAGTGACTTCATAGCAGAAAGTGAGAGCCAGGCAGGGAGGAAGACACGGTCGCCTGCTAGATCATTCAGAAGGCGGCAGACGAAACAAGCAGAAGTGATGCAGTGACACTAGGAAGGAGCTGAATGAAATGCCTGTGGAGGAAGGCGTGCTGCGAAGCGATAGCCTTCACATTCACAGCGCATCCTGTTTGCTCAATCACTCACTCCCGTTTTTCATGAATGGCTGAGCAGAGGCAGCCTCCCATTGGCCTAGCCGGCACCCAATCGGAGCATGAGATGACCACACAGGGTGCACGTGCAGCAACTGCCTCGGAACATTACCGCCTGCAGCTTCTAACTAAAGAGCGACCGCACTGGGCTTCCTTTCCTCATCCGCACCCAAACAGACAAACGTCTCCCCATCCCCCCAAACATGTCGCTTGCTTCAGCTGCTCTTGGTACAGTAGTCTGCTTTGTGGCTGTACATTCTTCAGAAAATGTGCAGTTGGCTTCGCTGAGGAGCCACAAGGCCTCTTCCTCTTCTTCTGAATGGAGTTCCGACACAGCCCTCACAGGAAAGAGCAGTTAAAAAGCAATAAATTTCAGCTTTTTTGCATGTGTTCTGCATTCTCCTTTGCAAGGCAGAGTGTTGCAATGAGCTTTCAAAACTTCCCAGCTTTTTCCTCCTGCTGATCAGGATTTGGGTAAGGCTGCAGGCTCGACAGTATTTGCACATGTCCTTCAGGGGTGAAACTTGGACTTGGACCAGCGGTAGTGCGCAAAAGTTTTAGGCCACCATTAGATTTGTTGTTTTAGTAATGCTATGATGACCATATATAAAATTGTAAACGATTGGACCCAAAAATGATTTTCCACTACATAATGTTCTTCTCATCTGATCTTCATTGTGGTCTTTGTGAGCATTAGCATATCTTAGCCTTTTTAGCCTGTTCTCTTTCTAAGAAAAGTGGCTGATACCCTTACAAAAAGACTATACTTGATCAAGCTCCTTCAGACTGTTAAAGAGTCAACACGGCACTCTGATGAAGCCACCAGACGCTGCTATTGCTCGATGGTCACACTAAATACTTGCCACTGTAGCCTATAGCCGTTTATCAGATTTCTTTTAATATTGCATTCATGTGTCATGTATTTTCTAGTTATATAAAAAGACATAAATATGGTAATACAATATGATTGCTAAAACCACAAATCTAATGGTGACCTAAGATTATTAAACAATTAAACAAACAAGCTAAAGAATTTCTTATTTTTTAAATGCACTACTCACAAACATTAGGGGATACTTCATAATATGATCTTCCATTTTAAATTATCCCCTAATTTTTGTAAACAGTATATTATAAGAATATCAATGAGTATCATATTCTCACTCATATGATTAATTTAGTTCAATAAACAGAGTCACTGGGGGCTCTTGGGTCCACGAGAAGCTATGTTTTGGTGGCAAGGCACTCAACAGGGGGAATCCTGGGAGAATTGGGTCCAGTAATGGTATGTGGACTGGAACTGGTGACTGCAGGACTGCTGGAGTGGAACTAAGGACCCTGCTCAAAAGGCCCAAAGGTGGCAGTGCTGAAAATTGAACCCTGCACCTTCTGATCAGTCATCTTTTAACTGCCACAGTACCACAGCCTAACCACAATCATGTCTGCATGCAAGACACGGCCCTACTGAAGGCAAATTCAGGCTTCAAACAATTGTTCTTGCATATAAATAAAAATGGAAAACCATAAAAAGCTCGAATCAAAACCATATTTAGCAGACACTAATGCTCAATTTGCCAATATGTTTGTCAAATTATGTATTAAAATAGATACAAAAAATTTCATTTTTCATTTTGTTCCCTGCAGCCTTGTCTTGTGTTCCTTTACAAAATCGACAAAACGTGGCTTTTTGACCTGGCGTGCCAAACGTTTGCAGAAGACTCTACAAGTCGTCAGTTCTCATTTTTGCTTGTAACGTTTTGAGGAGTGCCATTTTCCATTGAGGTTGCTTCGTAAACAAATTGTAAATATCACTTACAGTGTTTGCTTTAGCTGCTGCTTTTATTGTGACGGCTACAAGCTAATGTGACTCAGCATTGAGGAATTATCATTTTCGTTTCAATTAAAGACCAACCTAAGTTCAGCAGAACTTCATTATCAAATAGCTGCATTTATCAGCCAACAGTTGGCATGAGACAACAGCCATGACAAACTCCTAGATATAAGAGCTGCCAGCAGCCTGTGTGACCCTCGCTTTTACATAAGAACTGTCAACAACTGCTTACCTTATGATCTTATGCTTATGATCAAAAATCATATTAGCTCAAGCAGGCACAGATACAAAATATTGGTCATGTTTAATACGTGTTTTATTTGTTCTCCATGAGTCTTCATTCCTTCATTTAGATGCTGATTATACTGTATATAGTCTTATTTACAATTTGGACATCTGCTGTCAAATTACTTTTTGCTTTTAAATGAAAATAATAAACAGCGAACCAACGTAAAATATGAAATGTGACTACTTGAATGAATAGACATTAAATATTTAAGTTCTTAATGCAAAACTTTAGGTAACCCTGAACAAATGGTTTGTATATTTTCTTTAATAAGGACATGAGCAAAATACATTTAGAATGGCACACAAACTTACTTAGATGGCAAGCTTAATGTTTTCTAAGTTTGCTTCAAAATGAATGCATTGGTCCAGGGTTCAAATCCCACCTTTACCAAGCCATTGTTGGGTGTTTGGGAAAAACCCTTAACCCTTGTTTGGAATGTAAGACTCTATCAGTTGTCAGTAATTAAGTATAGCTCCAAAGTGAAAAAAATATATATATTTTAATTGTGTAATAGAGAAGCACTCCTGGTCTTGCCTGGTCACCTTTGACCTTGGCAGCCCCTTACCCCTAACCAACAAAACCACCCATACTTTGGCCAGGGAACCATCTGCACTTAATGGCGCTAGGATTTAGAAACAAACTTTACCTGTCATTGTGACATAAACCAGAGCGCTTTAGCACTGAGAGCAGCACTGAGAAACTTTGGTTCGTATCCCACCTCAAGTGAGGTGAGATCTCAATTAAATTAAGAAGAAGCACCGAAAATCCAGACTGTATGGTTTCCTCGCCCCATCAAGTTCAGGCATGGTGTCTGGTACAAAAAGTTCTGGTTGAGATTTGTGTGTTCCAGATGTGCGTGTCCATGAACGGTTACGCCTCATAAGAGGCTCCAGTTACAATGTTTCATATTCTTTCATTAGAAAACAACTCATTAAGTAGGGTGCACACATATCTATGCAAAAGACTGTATCAGGTAAAGATTGCTTTAAAATAAAAAGCATTTTTAATCAGTAACAAATCCCATCTAGAATACCAGCAGATTGTAAAGAGCTGTCAACCTAAGCTACAGAAACTGAAATATTTGGATTAGTGTGAGATAAGAAAACATAGTTTCTTATCTAATATTAGTGTTGTAGTCAAGACCACTAGAGCCGAGCCAAGACCCAGATCCGAGAGTGGGCAAGACCAAATAAAGATCAATTTTTAATCAATAAAGAAGAAAAAGGGAAAAACAGTAAAATTTTAATAAGTTTGTTTTTTACTTTACTTTCATTATATTTTTATGTTTAATATAACATTCAATAATACAGAGTCTACAATCACTATTAATTATTATTACATTAGAGTTTTAGTAACTTTTGAAAGAAAATGATGGCGATGATTCTGTTTCCCATTTTCCCAACTTAATCAGAATTACAACATAAAACATCAATTCTATCCATTTTCATTACAAAATACAAAAATGTAATAATAACATTTCAATTTCACCTTTCACAAAAAACTGTCCTAAACTATACTAAGTAAAGCAAGCGGATAAACGTGCGTCAGACTATACAAAATAAAAAGTTTATTGATTGGAGACTTGTTTTTGACTGTTTTCCGATCAGAATGCCAAACTGATTTATTGTGTTTGAATAAATTGTTGAAATTCAATCACTATTAAAAAAAAGTTCAGTTTACAATTTTTAAATTCACTTTACAGGCACTTTACAAGACCAAACCCAAATGACTTTTATCCCGTGATGAGAACGAGACCGCTTGTTTCTTGTCTCATGACCGGTCTCAGGTAGTACAACACTACCTATTACACTAAGCAATAAGGCTATACTGTGTGACATTTTTTCATCCAGGGAATTGTGCAGCTGGAAAATGACTAAAGTAAAAAAAAAACATCTCAGAGGTTTGAGAAGTTCTGCTATATTGCATTTAGTGGCTTAATAGCACGTTGGAAAAAACTGCGACCTTTCCATGTTTCTCCAAGTGGGTGAAAAATGAAGTAGAACCAGAATCCCAAGTTCTGTATGTTCCAGTTTTCAAATAAAAAAATCTCTAACGAGCCTGACTCCTGCCTTTGTCATTAACACCCCCACAGAAACTCTTGAGCTGTAAAATACAAAGCTGGGGATTTAGGTTTCTCAGGTCAGTTCTGTAGAGCAGGAAAGCTAAAAAGTAATGCATAATCATATCTAGAGACAAACTCTGGTGGATCTGCTCATCTTTTCCCAGGTATTTATGCAGTACCTGTACAGAGCAGCATGTCTCATGCGGTATCATCAACTTTCAGCTTTTTATGAAGTCTAATTAGTCACTTTTTCAGGCCTTCCTGCTGTAGTAGTAGTTACTTTGAGTTTTATGACACACCTGCTTGTCATTTTCAATGGTGTACATGCAGTGGGAAAGCCAGAGATGATTCAGGTTTCCAGAAACTGAAGAGTGTACCAGAAGCTTAGCTTATGAATAGCAATAAAGGTTCTGCAGTTTCATTATCATCAGTAACCCACAGGTGCATCCTTAAGAACTTTCTTCTTAGAACATAACATTTCTCCTTCTAGTAACTTATTATGAAAATGTTACTACCCTGCCAAAACATTTTTGCTGTCAGCTAAACCAATTAAGTTACCTTCTCATATTTAGCTCAGAATGTCAATGTCGCGTCACACTCTTGCCTATTCATAGATGATCCCAACAGCAGCTGCACAAGAGAGAAAGGGACGTGTACTGTATTTCGAAACAATTGCCGCTAACGAGGCACACTGCCTTATTTTGTGAGTTCATTAGTGCTGAATGGCTCCCCTTGCTGGGGCCCCTCAAAGTGGGAACAGCAACACGGAGCACAAAACCCAAAGGGGTGTTGGAGGGCAGCAGGAAGAGGCTGGCACCTTAAAGGCCTTGGCCATTTTAGAGTCCAAAACAAATTCTTTCGAACTCCGTTTAAAGCATTGACAAGGGAAGGGGGTACCGTTGTTGAAAGGGGCAGGATCAGGCTGTGGGGGCCAATTAGGGCCAAGATGATTAAATGGACGAAGGAAAAGGTAGCAATATGAGTGCATTTTTTTTTGATTGGTTACACTGGTTACAAATAAATACAAGACAAAATCGAGACCTTTTCAGGTCCTGTCTGATTTTAAATACTGTTCGGATAGTAGAATAATTTATTAGTCAGGTGTAGGATAAACAGCGTAGCGTTGGTGTTGTTCAGCTGTAACAACTAAGGTTTGATCAAAACCTTGTTAGGTAACAAACAAAAATGTCTTTATCATAAACATCATTTTGTATCTAACAGTAAAATCATTCAAGAGCAGAAAGGTGGCCTAGTGTGCAGTGACGGTGTTGCTTAGCTGCAGTTACTGTCTAAAAATAAAAAGTTAGCTGCAGCAGGACCTGGGGGTGATTCCAATCGTCTGAGCTCTTTTCCCTCAGGTGCATCCAGCTTGTGTGTAAAATTGCCGGCACAAGGACTGCATGTTGGGCATTCGTAAGGCCTTTTGTAGAACTGTTGGAAACATGCCATATTTGAGTTTATTTGTCTAATTTGTTTGCGGTTATGCTCTTTCATGCAGGGGTGTCTAAATATTGCATAAGACAGCACAGAAACTATGTCTAGCAGCAGGAAATCTATTCGGGAGTTTAAAATCAACATTGCAAATGAATTAATCTGTTTTATCAACTTCCTAGGAATTTTTTTTAATCATGATACTCCTACATTGTTGTATCAGTTATTCAAATGCGCTTAACAGATGTTGTCCACATCTGCACTCAGATGGGATAGTGATACCTCGCATGAACGTCTTAAAACGAAATGCTCCTGAGTCAATTAATAATTCAGCTCCTAATACTTCCTGTTTTGAGCGGCAGCAGCTCCTTTGAGCGATGCAGATGCATGCAGCGGTACACGTACGGACACAATTATTTCCATTCATGTTACAAAGCCAGGTAGCTACAAAGCCTGGCTGCGTACTTTGCGCTTTCATCCTAGCTTTCCCAGGCTCCGTTTGGCAATTAGCAATCTCCTATAACCCCCTTATTACTTAAAGTACGCGGTGGGAGACCCCAGGCCAGGTATTGTATTTGGTAGAAACCAGGCCCTCCAGATCTTGTCTAATTCCACCTCACGGCTCCACTGAGTTGCTTTGGGGTTCACCCTAAACCTGCAGCCCCCCTGCACTCCAGCGAGGACCCCTAAAGTGAACTCTGAGGAGCAAGGGGACCACCCTGCGGGGCCTCCCAAACTAAGGACTCGCATTCCAGCGGCCACCTATTGAAACACAAACAGTCCATTTAAATTGGCTCCTTGATATGACCCGGACGGGTCTCCTTTTAAGCTTAGACAGAATGCGCTCATTAGGGTTAGGATGGTGGAACGAACTGCCATTTGTGGACATCGAGATCGGGGGGGATGGGAAAGCAAGGGACGGACAAGAGGCCAGGTTGCGGAGGTGCACCATCTGGAGCAGTGATAGGGGCATTCGTGAGTGTTTGTATAAGCAAGGATGTTTTCTTTTATCCGTAAACACAGCACCAGGTCTGCAAACTTCAACACTAATTGTTGACCCTTGGTGTGGCTGAAGCATACTTTCTGTTTACGGATCGTAATGGGGCCCAAATGTTGGGGTCATTAAAGACTTTTAATCAAGTTGTCTTCCACTCAAAGGCAGCCCGTCCACTCCAGGTTCATTAGCAAAGTGTGCCACAATTTCTTTACACTTACTTATGACAATTAACACCAGCACGCAGGAGCATTTTAAATAAACAGAACGATTTGTCTAAAGCTTTGATGCCACCACCTGGCTGTCCTGCTTTGAAATGTGTGCTAGATTTAGCTTTGTGTCAAAACAAGCGCTATGTTTTACAGTATAATGAAGTCTGCCACAACACGTTGAGGATAGAATGCATTTAAACATTTTACAGTCATACTAAATATGCTCATGTGACTCCAAATACTAGGTCATTTACCCCAGATATTCAGACTGGTTACAGTTATTTGTCAGAGACCCTTGAACGCCTTTAGCCCTGATGTTAATATTTGTTTAAACATTACAGCCCATAACAAACAAACTGCACTTCATTGTAATGCAAACTGCAAGTCTCTCTTTATCTTGCTTTGCAAATAAGGCCCCTGTGTCTTGCTAATTTCCCATTCCACACAAGGTTCTTCACTTTATCTCACACGCTTCCTGTGAGGTACAGCATGGCGACAAAATGGCATCAGCTTTGCCAATTAAAGGTGTAATCAGTATTTCTGCCATTGAAGATCAGGGAGCTGTTGAGTAAGAGCACATGTGGACCCACATGCTGCAGTCCACACTTCGAAGAGCAAAGTTGACACAGGTAGTAGCCAGGCGGATGGTTGGGAAATTTACAGGGATGTGCAAGAGGGTCTGTTAAACGAGGTGCGTGCTGTCCAGCTGCTGTTTGAAAGACAAGCTGGTCACAAAATGTGTGTGTGTGTGTGTGTGTGTGTGTGTGTTTTATGCAACAGCTATACAGTGAGTATGGGATAACCAGTAAAAACGCTTAAAATTCAATACACTGCATCTATTTAAAACTACATGACCAGCATCCCAATTTAAGTTAAATATCCAGTTTGGAGTATCCCCTAAATCTTGTGATACGTATATAATTATTTATCATTATTAAATAGGAAATTTGAAAAAAATAAACAGCTTCTCTATGCTGTAGTGCGAAGTCTGTGACCTCCCATTACACTTTAGCAATTGCAGCATCTTTCAGCTTCACCAAGTTGCAAGTTGACCCTTCTTCAATCTAAAGAAGTTTGACTAGAAATGGGCTTTTCGGAAGGGTGGCAGCCAAGAAACCAGTAAAGACAGAGAAAGCCAAGCATTACATCAGTAACATCAGACGACCAAATCCATACGCATTATTATTATTATTATATATTATTATTAAGGTTTTTTAAACAAAGTTCAAAAAGTTCAGGTTCGAGTGCCAGGGGTAGACTGGCATCCTGTCCAGGGCATTCCTAGGTATGCCCCCTGTGATCTCCAGGACTAGGCACTTGGGACCCTCGACCTTGGCCAGGAAAAAGTGGGGTTGATATGTGAAAATGAACCCAAAATATCAGTCCCAGAGGTGCCATCCAACTAGTTTGAGTCACAATTGGGTATGGCTAAAGAAACGGAGGTCAGATGGATTGGCACCTTTGTCCAATATTCAATGTGATTGGTTTACATCACAGCACAGAGTTTAGAAGCTGCTGCACCTCTGTGTTTGATCCACTCGCCATCTTGCCACTATCACATCAGTGTTACTGCAGCGCTGAGAATGGTCCACCACCCAAATGATACTTCTGTAGTGGTCTTGTAAAAGTATACAGAGCAACAAACTTGTAACTGTAGAAATACAAAGTGTAATTTACGTATATGATAGGTGGAGCTGGTGTAGAAACAAGTGATCCTACATTTTCAGCACATTTCTGCTGGTGCATAGTCGACTCTGTCATGCGACCACTAAAGTAAGAGCAAAGAAAGAAGCAAGAGACAAAGAACATGAAGAGTGCACGAGTAGGTGCAGGATGGTTATCTTTTCAAATGTGGTCAAATGAGTCTTGGTGTTCAGGATGCAGTATACTACGCTAACAGATGCCCCGAGGCTGCAGCTGCCCCCCTGTTCAACTGCTGATCCCCTTCGGGTGCCCCCCGCCTTTCACATAGGCGGCTTATAAGTCGGTTTGGAGAGAGCCAGGCCCAAATCACACACACATGCGATGGGGGAAAGAGAATGCTTTGATTGTGTGGAGCAGAAAGCAAGCACCACCACACTCCTGCATCTATTTTAGCCTATGTTTCCTCGCCGCACTGTTCGGCTGCTCCAAGGCCCTGTTACGCCACACATGGAGACACCCCCAACTCACCCTTTTCCTTTCAAAAGCTCCCTGCAGGAGAAAGCTAAATCAGACAGAACAAGGAAGCAAATGTCTGTAAGATATTTTTTCTAGCAGACAGTCAGAAGGAGCAGGAGGACCAGAAAAGTATATCTTCAGCTTGCATTTAACACCTATCTATTCAGTCGCAAAGAATGGGGGTATATCAAAGTTTTGGCACACTGGTGTAGATATCCAATAAGAGCAGGATTTAATACTCTCTGTGCTTTGGGAGGCATGACAAAGCAAAGTGACAAATTTAATTACACCAGCGAGGCAATGAGTAGCTCTGCAATATCTATGACAAAAAAAAGTTATTAACGTCAGACTTTCTTGTATTTAATATGCTTTAGTGGAGTCGCCTAGAAACATGTGAAACATTTCAGCTTTACACCAATGAGTTCTAACG
The DNA here is from genome assembly GCA_034780255.1 of Parotocinclus maculicauda. NCBI lineage: Eukaryota > Metazoa > Chordata > Actinopteri > Siluriformes > Loricariidae > Parotocinclus > Parotocinclus maculicauda. Next base: position 12,009 of record JAUZSU010032763.1, on the reverse strand, counting down.
TTATGACCATTCACAGATTGAATAACAAAAACCATTATGTTATTACGATAATGCGCACTTCAAGGTCTGGGATATATTATATGGTAAGTGAGTGAACAGTCGGTCCTCAAAGTGTTAGAGGCAGATTTTACAAAGGACAAATTGCTATGGTTGAGTGTTCCATTTTTCACTGATATCATGAACAACGAACCAGGAACAGGATGTTGCGCCCAAGGCTCATCTATGAGCAAGGACAACAAATACAAAAGTCACTGCTGAAAATGTGTCACAACTCATAGGGCATGTCATCCTCTGTGTAGAGGGCTAAGTAGCCACAGGGTGCCTGTACAAACCCTTGTTCACTACTTTGTGCACAAGTGCATGAGCAAAAATCCTACAGTTTCTCATCATGCAATTGCAAGGAATGAGATTTCACCATCTACAGTCCATAATGTCATCAAAAGATCTCTGCAAGTAAGCGGCAAACCCTCAAAAGTGCGGGTACTAGACTGGCCTGCCTGCCATACAGACCTGTCTCCCATTGAAAATGTGTGGCACATTATGAAGCGCAAAATACGACAACGGAGACCCCGGAATGTTGAGCAACTGAAGTTGTACATCAAGCAAGAATGGGAAAGATTTCCACTTAAAAACCTTCAACAATTAGTGTCTTCAATTCCCAAACGCTTATTAAGGGTTGTTCGAAGAAAAGGTGATGTAACACAGCGGTAAACATGCCACTGTCTCAACTTTTTTGGAACATCTTGCAGGCATCATATTCAAAATGAGTGAATATTTGCAAAAAAATTATTCATTTAACGGATTTTTCCGTTGGAACATTCAATTTCTTGTCTTTGTAGTGTATTCAATTGAATATAGGTTGAAAAAGATTTGCAAATTGTATTCTGTTTATCTATGTTTTACCCAACTTCATTGGAATTGATGGTGTACATTAAAGGAGGAGAAAAAGCCGGTTCTGCAGTTAATATATTCATATTGACTTAAAGCAGCAGGTTTTGTGAGTTTAAAATGATGGCAGACACGTTAAGCACGTTTTATAAATAAAAAACGTTTAGTTTGTTTTTAATTTCAGTCAAGTTTCACTTAGGCTCTCTCTCTCTCTCTCTCACACACACACACACACACAATCTGGTGGGGTGCATTGCATGTATTTCATCTGAGTGGTAAGACCTTCTAAACATCATCATCTCTTGGTGCTTTTAAGTATCTAATTGCAATTGCTGAACTACAACAGTTAAACAATCAATGTATATATTGATCTTATATTTAATACTATGGTAAAAGGTTTAGGATGCAACTTGAGCGTATGTCGCAGGTGTTCAAAAAATACAGAAACACGTTCTTCTGCCATTGGTATTAGCAATGTACCTCCTGTATACTGCAACCTCTGGGATGTTTGAGGAAGCTCAATAACCTGTTCCCTTTAAAGATAGACACGCCCTAAACAGACATGTGTTCATGCATTGCAAGATGATTGATATGCAAGTTCATTGACTTCCAACTGGAACATTTATTCTGGCTTGCTAACTGGTTGATTTCTTGTGTTATCTCTGTATATCACATTGTAAAGTCTCGTCTCTCGACCCTTAAAGTCCTGCATAAACATGTTCTACGCACTTACAAATTCATACATTTAGAAAACCCTCACAATAAATCCTTCGCCACATGCGGGACCGGCGGTAATACAGAGCTCCAGTAAGCATTTTCATTTACGCCTTCATATCACTCCGACTCATCCGTGGATTATTCACATATTAGCTCAGAGATTAAATGATTATGGGCTTAAAATAAGACGCTTTATTTTTGTCTCATAATCACTTTTGCTCATGAAAGCAACTTTAATCAGGATAATTACTTTACTAATAATATACAAGTAAATTAAGCATTCATTTAAGCATTTAAAAGCAGACACTGACAATATATCTAAGCATTTATGTCAGTGCAGTTTTCTTTAGTTAATATGTATTACGGTGCAGTTCTCAGTGTATTTGTGACTTCAGAAACAAACAAATAGTTACATTCTAAAATATTTAAACTGGACAATGTGACAAAGGGGGCTTCGATAGATTTCCAGGCACAGATATGCAATATTGGATTGACTTCCTCAATAAATAAATGAGCAAGCATAATATTTTTGTCTCATTTGTTTAATTGGGTTCCGTTCATCTACTATTAGGATGTTAATAAAATGGAATGATGATCAGGTCATATTTTTGAAAAACATTTATGTTAAATGGTTTGTCTGAATAAATAATAGTCATTCCAATATAGGCATAGTACACTGCATACAAAACTAATTTTTGCGAGCAGTATATATTACACAGGAGGTTTACTGTGTTAAGCTGTTGTTTTGACTTTATTTAAACATTTACATTAAGTAAATATATAGCAGTTTAGAGCAAAATGAACTTTGTCGGCTATGTGCTTTCTGAGTCAAACTTGAACCAACTTCTTTTTTACGCTTTATGCTTTTACGCTTTGGCTGTCTGTGCTTGTAATCCAAGAAACAGTTGATCGAAAATGATCAAACTATTTAAAACTGGTATAATCCAACCTATCCCCTCCCCACAAAAACAGCCCAAGGCATCTGTCTACATCATTACACCACCCTGTCTGGGCTGAACTGTGAAACCTGGGCAGGTGGGGCAGGAGGTGACAGTTGGGGCAATTGATGGTAGTGTTACGTAATGGTGCAACCCTGAAATTCTTACTTTGCGTACTATAATGTGCTTGACCTGCTTGCTTCTGTTAATACTTTTTCAGGTTTGGAGACATGCTTTAATGTAGAGTCAGGAGTTACACTTAACCATTCTCTTTACAGTAAATACACTTCAGCATTGCTGTGCTCAGTGTGAGAAACTGTCATTACATTCCTAGTATTGGATGGCTGCCTGTACCAGGAATAAGCCACCATTGTCACACACTGTCAGCGTGTGATAGCTAGGTGCAACGCTGTCAGCCTCAAACAAGAAAACCAGATCCATTGGTTCAACTTTTTACTTTACTGTGGTCTTTGCCACTCCTGACAGAACCCATATGCTGTTTTACAGGCATACGGGTTAATTAAAGGCCCTCCGTAGCCAATAGGAGAGCAATGAAAAGAGATGCTGGTATTCGACTGAAACTTTAGACCTTTTCGTTCTGAAGGGGCAATCGTTTAGTCGCCTTGAAATCTGAGCCTTGTAAAGACCTAAAAGCTACAGGCATGGCCCACACTCATACCTAAATCTCCAAATTTCTATTAAACAAGACCATAACTAAATATAACCTTGGTGAGTCCGTGCCAAATTTGTGCTCCGGTCTGTTGACTCTGGACATTGCAGGTGCCTGGGAAGTACCTTCCTTTATCAGCAAGACTATCTAAAGCAGTGTTGCATGTAGCTGAGTTAGCGCCTGCTACATGTGGGAGTGGAGGGTTATCACCTGTATCCATCTAGACTGATATTAAATGACAACAAGGACAAACTTACTGCTTGTCAGTTCAACTATTATTAGTCCAAACGTGCTAAAGGGCATTTTGTGCTCACACAACAAGAACCCCACAAAGAATTTTGCGAGTCAGCATCCAGATGAGTTGAAGCACAGCTTTGGGTTGATGCAGGATCATAGATCATCTTTGGTAAAATTGAACATGTTGAGCGTCCAAATACAGGACAATGGCTTTGCTGAATGGTTGGTATTTCATATTTCAGTTCTATGCTTGGTAGGCAGGAGTGTGGATTAAATGGTCTAGCTTTTTTCTTACTTTATTTGCTTGTAATCTTACAAGCAACCAACTTGTTGAAGCAAGGCACACTGCCAACAATCTCCCAATGTAAAATCTTCTATGCATGTACAGAAAGAGGGGCATTTCTAGAGTGGGCAATATTGTGCCATGGATAAAAAAATGAAGAACAGATTTTTAAAATCAATTAGATCATTAGAAGAAAATAATCATTTAGAAGACACTGTTATGTAGAACAACTTACAATTAGTTTTACACTCCAGACAATTATGGATTAAGGGTCTTGCTCAAGGACCTAACAGTGGCATCTTGGCTGGGGTTCGATTTCAATCCTGGACCTTCTGGTCCATAGTCCAGTGTCTTAACCACTAGTCTACCGCTATCCAGCTTTAGCAGTTTAATATGTACTTTTGTTAGGTTATACAGTTATAATTGGCTAACCAAAACATAACCACAATCAATCTTTACCTTGCCTGCAAAGTGACTGAATATCGTTTAAATATTTGCAGATGTCCATTAATTAGACCTCAAGCTTTCAGAAAGTTGCTGAGGCATTATGGGAAACATAGTGCCTGTAGTAAATCTGCATGCTGTGTCCTGTAGTTCTGCCCAGTAATCCAGGATAAAATGGACCTCTTAACCCCAGAAGTTTAAATGGGGCGCTGCAACTTTTTACTGTCTGTGGTAAGTATCATACTCTAAACGTGTGGGTACGTGACCATGTGAGCGTGTATTGCGGGAAGATGGTGGTGTATTAATTGTTTAGTGGCACTGGTGTGTTTCTCATTTCCTCTCTCTCTACTCCAATTCATACATGATCAATCGTGTGATGATTGGGAAGTAATGATGTGGACGAGTAAATATTTATAGATTGGTAATGAGTACTGGAGGGAAACCCAGCCCCCCTTTGACCAACACACTACAGCTCCGCCCTTAAAGCCATAACATACATTCCTGTGCAAATCTGGATTTCATTGACGGCAGATCCAGTCTGCAATGGTATCATTCTTGCTTTGCTGGTTTATGTAAAATCCACTTTCTGGCACTGAGGAGGAACAAGTATCCCCTATTTGTTCACACATCTCCAGCAGATTGGTAGCTGAAAATGACTTTATCTTAAGGTAGAAATCAGGCTAATCTCCACAGAACGGACAACTTCTATACAGAATTCTAAGACTATGCTCGCTATTTATTGGAGATGCAGAAGAATTGAGTGCTGTGTAGCTACAATCAGCTGTAATTTTGCTTTGTGTCATTCACAAATGGATTCGTTCCTTTCATATGATCCTTTAATAATGATAAATGCTTCAGCAATCAGCTCCGATCCTTCCGAAAAGGCCCTGGGATCAAACAAAGCAGGCTGGCTTGTCCGGGCTGCCTGTTCGCCCTCATCTTTTGCACCTCATCAGTAGATCACTCCTGGTGAAAGATGGTAGGAGCTTAGGTCTGCATCAAAAGACATTCCTCTTATTCCTAAAAGACAGGGGTCTCTGCTTTCAGTCCTTAGGCCAAAGTGCATACATGACCTCCCCTCCTCCCACACCTCAGCCACTCCCCCTGGTCTACCACACAGGCCTTTCATGAGTGCTCCAGCTCAAAGCTTTGCCGCTCGTGAGAGGAAGTTTCCAATTTCAGCCGTGCATGTGGGAAAATATGTACGTTTCTGAGAGGACCTTTTGTCTATGGCCATAATGGCAGCAATTGGAGTGCAGAGGTCACAAAATGCAGTGTGTCACTGACACTAAGCAGACATGCATGCAGCATTTTATAAGGGCGCCCCCTCTGCTGTCAGAAATGCCGCCATTGTTGACGTAATAAAATATTGCTCTACAACTTCGAGCATTTACAAAGGTTAAAAACATGGCCCTGTTCTTAAAAGCACAACAGGCTACATTTTTCAAAGCAGACCAGAAGCCCTCCCAGTCCTGGAGTAGGATGTCATTATTTCATTGCACTCCTTGCCTTGGCAGTAGGGGCCAAGGGGGATAGTGCTTGTTTTTTTAACCCTGAAGCCTAGGGGTGGCAAAACATGGCAACAAAGACCAACCTGTCCAGTCTCACCCTATAAAAACACGCACGGGCCTCAACGTGATGATCACAGACCCGACTTTGGCTTAGATCACCCCCAGACCCAGTGCAGCGGAGGCAGAAATCATTTCCCCATCCAGTCTTTTCTCCACACCATCTAATTGCCTAGCAGACCCAATGCATGAAAGAGAAAAGAAAAAAAGCAACCTTGTAAATTCCTTCCACACAAAAGCCAAGGGGGGAAAGGTGCTCTTATTTTGAAATGGTAACTGGAAGTCACCCAGGCTGAACAGAGCAGATGAGTAAAACATTGTTATAGCATACAAAAGAGCCCAGTTACTTAGCAGCATTTTAATAACAAAACAACAATAGCTGTTCCCATCTTTAAAAACTACATTTGCTAAACAAAACTAATAAAGATTACAGTACCTCAAAGTACCTCAAATTACACTAAAAATCACTTACAAGGAACATAGGAACAAGGTTCTAAAGTCGAAGAACCAATACAAGGAGAGTGGTCAGTATTCAGAAAAGTCTGCAATCCCCCATTCGGCCCTGGTGGAGCCCCTGTCGGGTTAACCCCATGATTAAAGGGCCTATTTCCCTTCCGACAGATCAGGAGACAACAATGCAAAGGCCTGGAGAGCCACACCACAAAAGAGGCCAAATCTTCCCACAACCCCGGCATGTCTCTCCCTGGCAGGATTTCACAAAATGTATCACCATATCAAAAGTGCATTCTACCTGACCCCGTTCCCCGTGACTGCGACCCTTAGCTTTAATGGCCACAGCAAGACAAATGGTCACTACATGTCATGCCCAAGCAACCTTTTGTCCCGTTTGCAGTCTCATCTTTCCTGGTCTGACAGGTAGGATACTGCATGGAGTTCTGAATCATCTAGAACAAGGTTTAGAAGGCAAACTTTATTTTATAGCTCTTTTGTACTGTTAATGGGATCTGGATAAGTCACTTATAAATAATTTTGTGGCTCTACTGTAAATTAGAAGTTCCATCTCGACCTCATTTGGACTTGGTCTTGCCTCAGTGTCGGGGTAAGATAAACTAAGAAATGTATTATTATGTATCATCATTGAACATCAACTATTTATTCACATAGAACAAAACAGTCTCCTGCCGAAATAAAGTCTGCACTCGGGTTGGCTAACTTACTTAATTGGGAAAAATTAGCTCCTGCTCTTCTCATTAAGCACCGAGTTATTTTGAATATATTAAATCTGATTTTCATGCCAGGCTTCACTAAAGAAGAACTATATTATGTATAATGAATGATAATAATTGTAAAGTGAATTACAAACATGCCTATTTGGAATTTTTTAGTATAATTCTTGTATGATGAAATCTTAATCTGGTCTCTGGACTCTTGACTGGGACTTGGCTCTAGTGGTCTTGAGTACGAAACTATTTATAGGTCTACATTATTTGTAAATGACACTTATTCTGGTCCTTTGGTGGGATATCCCCAAGTACAGTATCCCTGGTGCTATGAAATTGTTTAATTAGCTTTTGGATGGTGCTGATTTCTTGTATGGATCGTTGTCATTTGCTGGTAGCTTTTAAGGTTTTGAACGGAGGTATTTGAAAAGACTAAAAAAACATTTTTCTTCTTCATGGATGGCTGATTTTTTCACACAGACTTATCTTGCCCACAAGGGAGGGTGATGGTACTGCTGAGGGGTTGCTTACTCATTCTAACTCCCATTGATGCCCTCTCGGCCTGCTGATTCAGCTGAAAAGAGGGATATTCTCACACTAATATCTCTCCATACACATGCACACACATTAACCAAACATTGGTTCTGACTTGATGAACAAATAAAGCTCCTTTATAGTTAATACACATAATTAAATGTTCCTATTCAATTTAAACAATTAATCAATCTTATATTCTATGGCTGTGGAAATGGGGGAAATTCATATAGTCTGCTGCCACCTAAGCTGCCCAACACAGCATGGCCCCCTAGAGGAGGGTATCTCAACCTCTCTCCTTCTGCCCCTGATGACTATGCAACCCGTCTCCAACTGCTTCTGTCAGATTAAATAATTCTTGTCTGTTTTGTGGACAGCAGTAAATAAAAGGACAGTAAAACAAACAGTAAAACAGAGAAAAACACAAATAATGAGCAAATAATGAGTTATAATAGCTGATTAAGTAAACTCAGCTTTTGTAATCCCTGCTTCTCTTGGTCAGCTGTGCCCAGAGCCTAACCCGATGTTCACACCTGGGCACAGGTGGGCACCAGTCCATCACCTGGTGTGACAGGGGTTGCTGATAAAGAGGCAGTGCAATATCCGGTCTCATACCCAACCAACCATGTGCCTGACATTAAGCCCAGGCAGGAAACCGGAACACCAAACTGCCACTCAAGCATCCCTGCTAATAGCTAAGTGCTACTAATATTCTAACTGCGTAGCACTTTAAGTCAACAGCTTATAAAATAAACTAGTTAAATAAACTATGTTTACAATTTTACATAAGGACATGATGCAACCCACAGTCACGTAACACCACATGACTTCACGTAACACCATGTGGAGTTAAAATAGCTTAAAATAGCTAACAGATGGGCACTCTGAATACATACATAATTGAAATATGCGATTTAAAACGTACATATCACAACTTGTTAGTATATAGACTAAACAATGTATGCGAAAAGCTGTGGCTAATAAAACCAGGTACAAGTTAAAGGTTTGCATTAGCTTGCATTTACATAGCTTAGCAGAGCTGCAGGGGGCTATTGTAATTTAATTAGGGATTTCTGGTCAAAAATAACGACTTGGTCTGTATTAATATTCATGAATATACCATGACAAATGTTACTATATCCACCAGATGTGTCACAGTGAAATTAGGTGGTGTTTTAACCAGATTCGCTTACATTAGTGTACAAACAAAACATAACTTTCCTCTTTTGCTTCTACATAGTATGAACTGTTGTAGAAATTATAGTGCCTTTAATATAAAACACAGAACTGGTTTACACTGAGAAAGAATGTTAAACGAATGATTAAGTAGAATTTATGTCTCAGCTTAATATCTGGGACAAATAGCATTTATTTAGCCTGTACAGATATGCGCCGTTTAGGGGCCATTTGTTCCCTTTAATGGCTGAGATCTTGATATTTCTAACACATTAATAGATAAAAAAAACTACTTATTATTACTTCTGGCACTGGAGCGACCAGGTTTGAACCCAGGGTGGAGCGACCTGGACCGTCTCTGCGTGGCTTTACTCTAGGTACTCCAGTTTCCTCCGACAGTCCAAGGACATGTGTTGGCCCAACCTGAGTGTATATTTTATGACTAGTCTTACTGTATCCAATAAATAAACAATTTAATCAATAATAAAGTGAAAATATATTTTTATATTTACATTACAGTGGTATACAGACTATGTGACTATGGTAATGTGGTCGTTAATTGGCGCATATCTGTATTTTCTACCACTGCATTACATTTACATTGTACTACTGCATGTTCGGGGAACCAAAAAGCATTTTCTTGAAAAGACAAGAAACTTGACTTCAATGTGGTTTTACATTTTACATCTGGCCCAAAGTGACATGCTTAGGGTTTATAGACAGGACTGAGATACCACAACAATGCACAGGTTCCTGGTTTGTTTGTTTGTCCTTATTTTGAGTCATTGTCATTATTAGTTTAAGATATATTTACATTTATATCATTTACAGAAGCCTTTATCCAGAGAGGCTTAAAACTGATATACTCTTAAAAGGTACAATCCAAGCAATTTTGAACTAAGGGCCTTGCTTGGTTGGCCTTCTGGTCAGTAGTCATTTGCCTTAACTGCCATGCCACCTTCAGTCCACTGATAATTGTTAATATCGTACATGTTTTTTTTTTCTATTCGGTCTTTAACCTTAAAACAGAAGATGAAGATAAGAGAGATAAATAATAGAGTCTAAAGCTTTTTTCTTTGTCAACACCATTTCCCTTTGACACCTCCACTAGTTACTGTAAGGTCTTACACATTTTGCCCCAGTTTGTCCACACCTTCAGTGGAGTATTTACACTGTAATAGGGGAAGCTACAGTGGTAAAGAACTGACACTTTAGATAGCCACATTTCCTCTAAAAATGATAGCATCTTTTTTTAAAAAACATGAAAACAATTAGACTTCCTTGCCACATAATGCTCACCTTGACATCCAGAATGTATGTATTTTTGTATTTCCTGACCCAAAAAAATTACAACCTGGGACCCACAGGTCATCATTCCATTTTAGGACTTTTTTCTGCTCTTTCTCACCAACTTCTAAGATGTGATCTTTACAACCAAACTTCCATGACAGGTGAAATTTGCAAGACTCGCCGCAGCAGCCCCGATTAAAAGGGCCTCTCTTCTCCGCAGCTGCTGTGTGTAAATCAGGCGCGATTTCCGCATGCTGTCTGCTCCTGAGAGAACCGGAGGACGGGGGGGTGTGGGGGAAGTGGGTTTCTCCGGCTCATGTTGTGTAAGGCAGCAGGCAAAGACGGGCCCTGCGGGCTCTTACTCGTACACGTACAGTAGGTTTTGGAACGCGGGGTTCGCAGCTGATCAGGTTGCAGAATGGATGACGTTCAGTGGATGACAGCTGCTTTGGTCATGGATTTGCAGAGGGCCACTAATGTAACATTCATTCCTGACCACTGGAATCACATGAAAAAGACTGAGTACAGCCTCAGAGGCCACTAATTATGCCCATCCCTGAGCTGGTGAAAGGGGGCAATGCAATCAGATCCCTGCCGAAATATTCACTCGGATAAATGAATGAGGTCACACACATGTGCAAAGAGAGATTCTTTATCCGAATGACAGCATAAAGACTGCAAGTTTACATGTATGTCTCCAGTGCTGTAACTGAAACCAAAACCTATTTGTCTAGCAATAAAGGCATAGGAAGATGGCCATAAATGAAGTTTCAATCACTGTATAGCAATATAAAACCTTTTGATCACTCCTGTTTTGCATAGCAAAGCCTTAATGTTATTCATTCATAGATAAAGTCAATAAAAGATTGATATAAAGCCAATAAAGCACGATGCAGATGAGCGGCATGTGGTTTGTTCTATTTCTTAGTTCCTTCTGTGCTGAGAAACGTCCATTCATTTAAAAGAGAAAGCAGAAGAGCTTTGCACAGTTCCTGGAAAAGGCATGGCACATGGAACAGCCGCAAAAGAGGCAGCTGCTAAGAGGACGACGTTTCAGAACAGAAGTGAAAAAACGAGTGTGAAAAGAGAGAGTCTCAGTACACCATGCATGAAATTGATATCAGGGGCTCAGGCCGGACATATAGCATATTATATAAAGTGCAACTTTCACACAAGATTTAAGAAGCTGTGTGTTACTGGGAAGTGCAGCTGGTTTTCAACCAAATTGTACATGGACATTCTTCTTTTGACTGTGATGGAGCAGCAGTTAAAGTACTGGACTATTGAGCAAAAGGTCGACGGTTCAAGTCATGGCATCGGCACACTGCCACTGGTGGGCCCTTGAGCAAGACCCATAAGCCTCAAGTGCTTGGATGGGACATTGTAATGGTGTACAAGTCGCTGTGGAGAAGGCAGTCTACTAAATGATGTCAATGTAAATGTTTGGACCACTTTTTACACTTCACACTGACCGCACTGATCTTTCAACACAGATTTGGATAGTGCTAGAAGTCTTGAGCATTCTAAAGTTTTTAGATTCTGCTCATTCTTTATTGAAGTTGTAGTAGTCCCTGCACTTTGTCTCTGTTTGTCCCCTTTACACTGGTCCGGACCCCCACAGGACCCCCACTGATCAGATATTATTTTTTGGGTGCTGGATCATTCTGAGCTCTTCAGTGACATGGATGTGGTGGAGGTGTGTTAGTGTGTTGTGCTGTACAAGAGGATTAGACACAGCAGTGCTGCTGGAGTATTAAACACCTCAGTTGCCCTTCAGGATTGAAACTGGCGCTCGAGTGGCATGTCATCCGCCATGGAAACTTGTTTTTGAGTGCTGAGTCTTCTTTCAAGGTCAGACTTAAGGTTCATAAAGGTTATAAAGCCTTTTCCAAAGCTTTGGGAATCCAGCGAACCACAGTGAGAGATATTTTCCACAAATAGCGAAGACATTGAACAGTGTTGAACCTTCCCAGGAGTGGTCGGCCACCCAAAATTACCGCAAGAGTGCAGCGACGACTCATCCAAGAGGTCACAAAAGACCCCACCACAACGTCCAAAGAACTGCAGGCCTCACTTGCCTCAG
>JAUZSU010032752.1:0-10363 GCA_034780255.1 Parotocinclus maculicauda | reverse complement strand
GAACTCTCAAAAAAACTTTTTTCACATGGTCATAATGGGATATTTTGTGTAGAATTTTGAGAAAAGAGATTAATTTAATACAATTAGAAATAAGGCTGTAACGTAACAAAATGTGGAAAAAGTGAAGTGCTGTGAATACTTTCCAGATGCACTATATGCAAAGTATCATAAATTATTGCTGCAATGTACATATTTTATTAAGCTTGAATCGAAGCTTTAAATAATTTGCATACACATGCAGAGGTGGTGCTACAGCCACCTATATGTTTCTGCTATTTAAAAAATATGTTTCATTGCAACTCATTGTGTTTTTTTTTCTACTTTGGTTATACTGTAAACAAGTAAGTAGCTGACTAAGATTTGAGACAAAAGCTTAAGTGACTTTAATCTGAAACACACACACACACACACACACACACACACACAAACTCGACCAGCCATAATATTAAAAAGATCTACTTGTTTCTGTACTCATTGCCCATTTTTTCTATCACTTACATTTGTAGATTTCACTCCATATGATGCTTTGCATTATTTGTTTCTTCCTTTGCCCTTATTTTTTAATTGTCAGGACCATCACAGATCGGGTTAGATTTGGTGATGGATCATTTTCAGAACTGCAGAGACACTGACATGGTGGTGGCATGTTAGTGTGTGTGTTGCACTGGTATGGGTGGATTAAAAACAGAAGTGCTCCTGGAGTTTTAAACACCATACTGTCACTGGTGGATTGATGATTGTGCACCAACCAAAAATATCCACCCAGGAGTTTGCTGCATGCACATTTGATAGATTAGATGATGGCTAACACAACCTTAGAGAAGGCCCTGAGTTCAGTCTCAGGGTGAAGCGACCTGGGCCCTCCCTGTGTCTGCGTGGGTTTGCTCTGATGCTGATAGCGACGTTAAAGAATAAAAAATAAAAAAACCACAAAATTTGCAGCAACACACTGCAAAAAGACTTTGTCTACAAGGTGAACTATAGTCTAAGAGCTAGGATATTGAAGGTGCAATGTTTATAAAAAAGCAGCAGCACTGCTTTGTCTAATCCACTCATACATATATATTCACTATCAGAATACACAGTGATGTGTGTTGATACTTTTGTATTTGCTTATTGTTATTGTATTTGAAATCTAAGCCCTATGTGTCCTGTGTGCTATGTACATTTGGTGAATAAAGTTGGCACATATTCCATCTAACAGATCAGTTTGGAACAACAACTTGTCATATCAGCCGTTAATGTTACTGTGTTCATTGTGCCTTTGTTGAAGTTGTAGCAGCTAGGGCACCATGATTTGTTTTTCCTTGTGGGAACAAACATCTGTGCCATTGTCTATCAACGTTTAGCATAATTAATATTTCTGGAACTGTAGAAATTAAGTCACATTTTGTAGTAGTTTCATTTAATAGCGCGTAATAAAGCATGGTAATAAAGGTCCAGGTTCTGCTTCGCTCTGAGATTGAGAGCCATAAACCGGAGCCACCCACTAAGCCCTCCTAAATCCTGAAAGGGCGGGGTTTACGGTGTGTAGGAGAAATGGTATTGGATACTGGTTCAGCTTTTCACCTATATGATTTGACAGAATGGCTGTCAATTACACATGTACCTTACGTGAAAACAATGGGAGGGGAAAGATAGTGAAGGGCAGGATGAAAAAAAAAAAAAAAAACAATCTGCCCGCCCGGTCTGCCATCTTGAATATGCGGTATAGTAAAGCTTACAGTGTGAACCACTTCACTGACACGAATCTACAGAGAGACGGAGGAGGAACTACACTGATTTTTCGGAGAAATTATTTCAACAGATGAACATTTCTGCAGATTATCCTTCGACGAATCCTGTTTTTCCCCCGACTCGGTGGTGCTGAACTCGCATAGCTGGCCGTGCTAAACGCGCTGAAGGATCCGATTCGGGCAAGCGGACTATGTCAACCCTTTAATATTTTTCCATTTCGATGTCTTACTGAGTATAGTTTTTTTACTCAAATGAGAAATGAAAAACAACGAAACGCATGTCCCATTTCTCTAAAGGACAAGCTTTTTCTTTGCATTTTACACAGCCTGGAATTAAGAGAGCCAGCTAACTGGATATGTGGACTGTGGATATGCAGCGACCATTAGCCTTCTTTCTTTTTTAAAACATGATTATATTTCAGTGTATTCAGTTACACAACAGTGGCAGCTATTTGTAATTATTTGTCTACCTTTACAGATTGTTATTCACGGTCCGAACACGACTTTTCACTAAGTGAGAGTGACAAGTTTGTACCGTTTCTAGCATTTTGGACTTGATGTTTTTTTCTCTTGACGAAATTTTACGCTTAAGAAGCAATACCATGGCTAGTTGTGGCAAAGTGGCCCACTTAAACACGGAGAGAAGCTTTCGGATGGGAGCGATCTGATTTACATTCACTGAGCTTTGACAGATCGCCTCAGGTGGATCTTTCTTTCCTCAGTTCTGGTTTTTAGGAGGATCAAACATGAGCTTTTGCCGTGTGGTCTCGCAGGTCCGCACTAGTAACATGGACAGTGATTTATAGACTTTTTTTTCTTTTTGCTGTGTGTCACTGAACTGTAACGATTTATTCCTGCTCTTCAGGATTTATCCCCGGGAAACAGCAAATCGATCGCTTGTTTATTGGGACCGATTTAAACTAGATCACAACCTACAATTCACCGGATCGTCCACCATTCATATTCCCTTTAAAATTGATGTGTTTAAACACCGCTAGTGGAACACACCCGAAACCGGGATTCTAACTTAAACGGAAGGATATACTCAGATTAAAAGTAATCCTAAAATGGGTCCTGCGACAAAACTGGCCTTCGGCGTGTTTCTCATCTCATGCTCCTCAGGTGGGTTCGAGTCTCTTATTTGTTTGTTGAAATTGTGTGTGTGTGTGTGTGTGTGTGTGTGTGTGTACACGCGCGCGCGCACATTGAAAAGGCCTATAATATCCATCATTTTCAACACCGCGATCAGATCGCATTCCCATGTTTTATGTTCCACTTCACGTGTGACTCGATCTGCACTAAGAAAGCATTTGAATCACTCTGTGTAATGCACATGCTAATAGCCGACCTATACTTGTGAATTTTCGAGAGCAACATGTAATCCCTCTCTGGTGGTAACACCAGTTATCACATTACAGAGAGGAGGAGGATCAGGTCATAAAGGAAACAGGACCGAAACCCATGTTTGCACATGTGGAGATAAAATCACACCCAAACCTTTTGGGTATTTATAAGCCTCTATTACTTGAAGAGGTTGAGAATGTGTGACTGGCCTACTAAATGGAAAGCATTCTTCTTTGCTTAAGGGGGGTGTGTGTTGTCTCATGATCAGTCTTTGATGAAAACTGTCATATTAATTTGCAGCATAGTGTCAGTCGAGGGTTGTTTAAATCTCAGTTCATCCCGTTTTGCTTTTGAAATGTTTAAATGAGTAGATTGAGCTCACAGGCCTTACACTGCAGAGTAGCAGAAAGAACTGATCCGATAAGCAAATGTTTACAAAGAGGTAGCTGCACTTTTCATACCACATTAAAGACCTAAACATACTATGTAGAATATATAGAAGTGAATATAAAGAATAAGGATCACAAAGCTAAGGTGATAATATTTTGGATTGCCACTAATAACATGAGAGTAGAGGTTTGGGCTTGTGTGTTTCAAGTAAGTTGTGTGATTGTGAACTTGTAATCCGTTGAAATATAGTTCAGTGTTAAAAATTCTTGCTATTTGTTGTCAAATTTTGCCAGCTTTTTAAATATCAGTTATAAAGTATTTTAAAAGGGACATGGCATGCGAAACTCACTTTTTGCTTTTGTATTTCCGCATGGGTGTGTGCTGCTCCTTTAAACTCTCCAAGCGCAAAAAAACCCTTCCATCCCTTTTCTTTCATTCAGTTAAAAGATTTTGGTATTAGGAATCATATGCTTCTATGAGCCGTTTCGATTTCTGCCTTATTGTTAAGTCACATTACAGGGAACAACCCCTCACCGGTCAACCCCCACCAGAGTCCCACCCACTCTTTAGTTGAAGAGCTACCGTTTTGGACTACTGGCTTTACGAGCAATGTGAATAAGACAGAGCGCTAAAGTTGAAAGATTGGAATCCGACAAAGTCAAACATGGTACAGTTTATTGGAAAAACGAGGGTATTTTTTTACAGGTCTGCTGACAGCTTCTGGCATTGCACCGCGTTGATTCAAAGCGCAAAAGCCCGCAACTGTGTCTGCTTTGTGTTTTTAAATAGATTACTGATGTGACTAATACAAATTCTAATATAGCTCTAGAACGATAGCAAATCAGAGAAACATGAAAAGCCAGCAATGTAGGCTTGTTTTAGCTACGTGATAAAGGTAATAGCATACATAAACAAACCAACTACATTAGTGTATCCAGAAACAATATTTTAAACTAGCAATTGGGAGACGTCCTGCGGTAGCCACTGAGTTTCAATTTCTTCAGGTGCTTCTCCATCGGGGTCAGATTCTGGGTCATACTGGAAAACAACTGCTTGTCAATTAGACAATGTGATACAACAACCGTAAACATTAGCTCATGCTAAGGCCACTACCTCACCCTCCACCTCTCTTCTCCACATTATTGTTTAAAGCTACACACACAGAAATGGCTCGTCTTAAGGAATGCTCATTATGGGACTGGCTCAAAGTAATTATAATTCTGCACCAAGGCTGAATTTCGGGAAAGAGGCTGCAGATACAGTATAAGGGGACCACCAAGGCCTATATAAAAGCATAAAAAAGAAGCATGACATGGAACTATACACTGCTCACAGAAAATATATAATGAAATATCTCCTAATTTTTGTGAGCAGGGAATTTATCATTAGCAACCCATGTCATTATCACAAAAAAAACACTATTCTTTTAATTCACTTAATTTTCTATGGACAGTCTGATCTAACTAGAAACTGGAGGTGTTATAAATTTGAACATACTTCATAAAGGTCAATAGTTGTTCATTTTAATTATATATACTTATTGTCTGGACTATATCATTAAACTAAAGTTTTTACCATCTCTTACTTGCACTAGCCTATTGACATTACTATAGAAAAGAAAGAAACCATTAAATAAATTACCATTTAAAAAAAATATGATAATAATACACTTATAATGACTGTTGCTGTGGTGGGGATAAGGTAATGAATGAGAAACACTGGTTGACCATAGGTTGTGCATTGGGTAGAGTTTCGATATGCATTTAAGTAATTTACAGCCACATTTCTGTAAATTTGATAGTTCACCACTATCCTTTCGTGTTTGACTCGTGCATTGGACAGCTCCTAACCTAATTTCAAAATCAGAATATAGGAACGCATTTTCTATGCCCATGTTCTTATGCCAAGGTTATTTAAGAAATGAGAAGCTACTCACTGCATCAGTTAGGGTTACAATAATTGTTGGCACCTGAACCACTTCAAACAATACAGTAATTATTTAATGAAAGGGTCTTAGTTATTTGCCTCTTTGGATCCAAGTGGTTACTTTTTTTGGACAGGAAGTAAACTAAGCGGAGATTTGCCTTTGAGTTCAGATTATTTAACCCCCAATGTTCACAGCAAAGGGTGATCAGTTTTCTCTGATCTCACCATCACTGGCATCATAAATGGATTTACTTGAGTGCTATAGTAGTTTTAAAATGGCTCATATGCAGTGACAGTGTTACAGCTACAGTACACAAAGTATGATTGCAAAAAAAGAGACAAAACGTATTTTAAAAACTAGACTTTACCTGAATTAGCACAGATTACTTAATTTACAACATTTAGTACAAATACAGTGGTGCTTGAAAGTTTTGAATTCTTTAAGTGTTTTTGTTTCTGCATGTAACATATTTTCTATACATGTCATAAATCTAGATAAAAAGAACCCAGTTAAACAAATTAGACCAAAAAAATTATGTAAGCTTTAGGATTATCAGTTAATTAAAGGTGACACTAGAGTGAAGTGTTTTTAATCCATGGAATTTACTTTCAGGTGTGATTGTACTGTGTTTAAATAACAGGGATTTTCTTTAAAGATGTTATGGAAGTGTTTCATGACATGGAAAAGAAATATAAGAAAATATTTGTTGATTGTCTTCAGGATGGAAAAGGTTATAAAACTGTATCTAAAGAGTTTGTCCACAGACAGTGTAGGAAAGCACAAGATCCTTTCTCACTTTCCCTAGGAGTGGTTTGCTACCAAAGACCACTTCAAGAGCAAGGTCACAAAAAGCCTAGGCTAAATTCTAAGCAACTAAAAGCATTTTTCAGATTAGCCAATGTAAATAATCATGAAAAGAATGCTGTGTTCATTATGTCCACCATCAGGAGAATAATGCACAATAAAGGTATGGATAGCAGGGCTGTAAGAAGAAAGCCACTGCTCTCCAAAAAGGAAAATTGCTGCCCATATCCAGTTTGCTGAAGATCAAGTCAGTGAGGGAAGAAGGCTCTTGAAAAAAATGTGATTGGATAAGATCAAAATATAAATTTTAGGTTAAATAAGAATCATTGTGTCTGGAAAAAGAAAACCACTGTATTCCAACATAAGAACCCTAACCCACCTCTTAAACCTGGTGATCGTAATATAGTGGTTTAGTCCTGTTTTTCTTTATATTGGTCAGGAAGGTGTACCATATTTCTATAACTATTCAGAATTGTAAAAGCATATTTTAAATGAAATGTCATGACATATGTCAATGACCCAATTCTCAAAAGAAGGTGGGTCATGCAGCAAGCGACCCTAAGCGCACACATCATTCTACCAAATAATGGTTAAAGAAGAATAGAAGTTATTCTTCTATTTTGGAATGGCCAAGTCACATTCCAGACCATAATCAAAAACTCAAGATCTGGAGTTGAATCTGTTCTGTATGGAGGAATGGGCTAAATGGGCTATTCCTTCAAGCTGATGTGCAGTACTGATCGACAGATGCGGGAAACATTTAGTTGCAATTATTGCAGTAATTCCAGATGTTGAAAGAAATGATTCACTAATAAGAGTTAATTTTGGATCATTGTCCTTGGTAAAGAAATTACAGATAATTATATATATTTGTATCCTTTTTTATTTGGTTTCTCTACTATTAGGATTTGTATGAAAAAATTTAGGATATGTAAAAAAACAGTTAGAAATATAGCACATTCATAAGGGTTCCCACTTTCAAGCACCACTGTACTTAGGAATAAGTTGTACCATTCTCTGTTCTAGCAAGAAAATATTCATGGTTACTATCCTTTTTGGTGTGGCTTTCATGACCAAGTGTAAACTGGGTTGCACAATTTATCATCCATCGATTTAGTGCTTTGATTCCCTGCTATTAATTTATATGTGAGGTATTGCAATCACAGCACTGAATTTATCACATGCAGGCTGATTCACAGTTTAAGTGTTACTAACAATGAACAGTGTTGCTTTTCTGATTAAAACGGTAACAAATCACACATAATTGTGCAGGCCTTGAGTCTTCTAAAATATTCTGCAGCAAACAACAAAGTTTTGAAGCATACGATGGTTTATGGTTAGAGTTAAAGAATATGAAGACAGGTTACTTCAGGTCCGCCATAAATTGCTCTTTGGGCAAATGCAGCTACTATATGATGATATAGAGTGCTTGGATTATATAACTCTACTTTTTTTTAAATATGTGCCTTGTCAGGGTAGGTTCAACACTGATCTCAGACTAGGCACAAGTGCAAATGCATTGTTGATATTAAAGACATGCTCTAATGACTACACATAATCCAGGTGAGATTTTTTCACATCAATTTGGCTCAACCACACAAGCTCTGGCATGGACAGAGCACATGATTGCCAAGTGGACCTATGCTGGACAATTGCCAGTGCAAGGTTAATTACCCAGTATTCGTACCTCATGCTGCTTGTAATGAATCACATTTACCAACATGCAGTTAAGTGACATGGTTGCCATTTGCAGGTGGCTGTGTTTGGCTAAGAACACAGTCATATGACTGTGTGCATGTTCTACTATTATTTAGCTATTATCTTGCATAATAAAATCACTGTTTTTGTGTATAACCAATTATGATTTCTGATTTTTTTAAAAACATGACTGACTGAATCAGATTTTGGATTATTCAGATTTCTTTACTGCTAAAGAAAGATATCAGAACTCTTAACTTTGTCCAGTTCCACATATTCTTTGAGATGATGCTGTTTTTGAAATGATTTATTCAGATGTTCCGCGTGTTCTGAGTTTTACCTCTGTGGCTTACTTTCTCCATGCATACTGCAAACAGCACTCACTTCCTGTAAAGAACTAGAATGGTGAAGACATGCTTGTAAAATAACATTCTGTCACTGCTCCCTTACCGTACTGTGCTATATATGAAGGGATAATTTAGTGTACTAAGTAGTACCATTGAGGCACGACTGAAATCGAACACTTTCGCACCATCAGCGTGCTTCAGCACTGATCTGTCTCATAAACAATTCTGTGTTTGTGCCGCTGTCCCTGTTGTGCGGTGCACATGTGGCTAAATGTAACTGGAACAGAATTATATTGTTATATGTGCCTGATCGGCCTATCACGACCCATCACACTGAAAACCAGCCGATGCAATGCACTATCAAAAACCTACAAAAGCAGCAGCAGCATAAATCATCCATAGTTTGTATTTGACTTTTATACAACATCCTATGTTATGTAAATATCCTTTTTCCACTTTAAAGTCAAACCAGACATTTCATTTGTAAATCTAACCGCAAGAGTTTTCTACACATTATTTTAACTGCAAGTTGACAACAACAGTAGAAAGGTCTTGCCATTAGATTAATGTTTGACTTTACATTTTGGGTTAGAAAAGAAAAAAAAGGAACAGATTTATAATGTTGAATTTAGCTGTTGGGTAATTCCAGGAAGCAATGCAATAAAGATGGAACTGTGCAACAATTTACAAACATAATAGTTCCTGCTCGAACAGGAAGCTCTGCCTTCTACAAATTTCAGATATACAGCTTTATTAGCTAACCTCGTCAGGTTACACAACTGTTTTCTCCAAAATTAAATTCAGCGGTAAAGCTTCTAACATTCACACACCAAATGCCGGCACGCCAGTTTTTTGGCTCAGCACAAGTTTTTAATCACACATGAATGTTTCGCCACCATCCCTGCTTTACATGTCCCTGTGGATAAAATATTCAGAGCCACTCTGCAAGTCACAGTTCAGTAATCAGGGGAATCAGATTATTTTAGGCTGGCTATAGGACTGTCATCTTTAGAAGGAATCAGTAAGAGAGAGGTATTGAAAAAACAGTCGTTTGCCTAAAAAACCCCCTTATTTTTGACAATGAGTGCGTTTACATGCACTTAATAATCAGATAGTTGCAGATTTTCTTTTCAGTGATCCGTTCAAGCCGTGTAAAGTACATTGCATCTCAATAATCAAATAATTCGAGACCTCCGGGTTTACATGATCCAAGCAATAATCAGATCTCTACTTCATGACCAGCCAATAATCTTACAGAAATGTGATGTAAATGTAAAGTTTTAATATTATATGATCAATCTATTTATTTTCTTGAGTATATATTGCATGTCAGAGTCTCAGCAGTGTTATATAGCTGTTTAGTGGTTTAGCTGTTATTTCCTGGGTTGCCATATCCCCACCTGGTTTGTGTAAATAAGCAAAACATCACTGTTAAATGTACAGCCTCATGCACATTTCAACATTTTTGCACAGCTTGTGTTACCTGCTCTTTCAGAAATACCTGCTTGCAAAAACTTCAAATAAGAAAACATTGTCGGGGTTTAGCAGTTATTTGATGGGTTGCCATATTCCTCACCTGAACTATGTAAATAAGCTCAAAAGAAGCGAAATCTCTATGAATAAGTGGACCATAATTTCCCCCCAAATTGAAATCAGATGAATTGGTTTACATGCTATTTGTACTCTGTATACTGGGGTCGATTCCACTTCTTTTTATCGGATTACAAAATCTGATTAGAACCACTTGAATGTATATGCTCCGCATGTATATGCACTCAGTATGAAATATCGCCCAAGCCTAATTCTTGTCCAGTCTATTAAAAGAAAAGAACAGAAAACAACAACAATAAGTATAAATGTACAGTAAGATAATGATAGTGTGAAATGTGTAATGAATATCTGTATATAATCAGGTGTGTGCCTCATAAAGTCCATTCAGACAATGTCTGTTTGCATATATGTCCATGGTCCAATAAGGTTATTATATTAATTGTTATGGTAATTAAACTATTTAATCTACAGTGCATCGGGAAAGTATTCAATTAATCTTTTTCCTTAAAATTCTACACAAAATACCCCATTATGACCATGTGAAAAAAGTTTTCTTGAGAGTTTTG
>JAUZSU010032741.1:0-10363 GCA_034780255.1 Parotocinclus maculicauda | reverse complement strand
TAATTTAATACAATTTGGAATAAGGCTGTAACGTAACAAAATGTGGAAAAAGTGAAGCGCTGTGAATACTTTCCGGAGGCACTGTATGTAAAGATTTTCATGCAAGGGAAAGGGCAATTAGTGGCTATTTTCTTTTTAAATATGCCTAAAAATATTGCTAGAAGCAGATACACTTTATTAGAGACACCAATCTAGTGGCCCCTTGGGGATCCTTAGACCTTCAAAACTACAGCACCGGTGAGATGGAGGTACTCACATGCTCTGAACTGTCTGTTTTACTTTGTCTCGGAAATGCTTTGTATGAAGGTCAGGGAAGCAAGGATGTTCCTGGAACCAATCCGTGACTATACAGCCCATGTATCAGGGTGCAATGTGCTGTTGAAAGTGGATTTCTGCCATAGGATAAATGGCTGCCATGAAGGGATGAACTTGGTTGACCACAATGCTTAGCTAATCCTACTGTCCAAACATCCATCCATAGGTGTCAGCGGTCTCAAGAAAGCATTCCCCCACCATTCCTCCAACTCCACCAACCTGAACTGTTGACACCTGAGAGGGAGAGTTTATTAACTCATGCAGCTTACACCCTATTCTGACCCACTTATGAGCATGGTGTAACAGAAACCTGGATTTATCTGACGGGTCGTGTTTTTCCACAGCTCAGTGACCCATCTTTTTGCTCCTGTTTGCCCACTTTTTTTTATGTTTCACTTGGCACTTGAACTGATTGTCTGCTGTTAGAACCCAATCATGCTAAGGATTGGTAAGATGGTTAGTTGGAGCACAAGTGTTGAATTTGGCAGCAATTTGCTTGACTGTGCGATTTTTGTTTGTGGAAGTTAATTACATTCACAGGATCTCCTTTCACTGGATGTTTTCTTCATTCAGGTAACTCTTGATCTGCTCACAACTTGAAAAATCCATTTCCAGTTTTTGAAATACTGGCCCTGGCTAGTCTAGCACTGATTTCCATGCCTCATTTGAAGTGACTTGGATCACTCAATTTTTCCCATTCTAATGTGGACCCACTGATCCAGAGAAAACGTGATCACTTGATTTTATGCTGCAATCCTTAGTCACGTGTCAGTTTTTGATACAGGGAAGAACCAATTGTCAAAGGGCAGGCATCTTTAGTAAAGTGGAGACTCTGTGGTCTTTTAAAAAACAAATCTAACAGCGATGGATTTCTGAGCTCGTTTGTCATTTTTTCTGTTTGTCATCATGCTGTATTCACTGTCTTAGTAGATTTGTCAAGTTCTTATTTTTACCCACAATTTCATGGTTACCTGGACTACAAAAGGATAAGTTGCACATAGGCATATCTTTGGCTGATGCAATAGGTGTAATGTCTTTTCTAGAACACAGTCTAAGCTGCAACCCATTTATCATTTACAACTGACAAAGACATGCCTTAGAATGAGTATGAGGTGTTGCTTTTGAAAAGAAATGGTTACTATAAGGGAACTGGAATGGACAAATGGAGGCAAGACCAAGTGCAAGTGTGAGCTAAAATGTGTCTTGTCTTTGCCAATGCTTGAATGTCTGCATAGTGGCCAGTGTAAAACAGTGGTTAAGCAACTGCCACTTCATTATTACATTGATTTAGCAAATATAAGCAAAAAATCTGAAGAAGAATTGGAAAGTTAATTAGACTTTGAGACAATGCTACGCTGTAAAAAGCGCTATATAAATAAACTTCAATTGAATTGAATTGAATTAGAGACAGAAAAATAAAACAGTCTTTAAGAGTATCACAAATATACTGCTCATATAAATTTGGGATTGAAATAACCCCCAATGTAACAACCCCTAATTTTAAGCAGTCTATTATTGTCCCTTAAACAGATGCTTTGGACTGACTCAGCTGGTCTGGACAACAATTTTCGAGTCCATTGGTTTACCCAGATCGAGAAAATACCGTGAAATTAGTTCTATACCGAGACTGCTCGTATGGTCTCAATTGGACTCACAGCTAGTACTACAACACTAATAAAAACTGAATAACACTTGTCATAGGACAAGAAAATTCAAGTGTTCTACTGCTGGAAAGAGCATTCTAATTTAATTGTGTCCAATAAACACACAACTGGAGGACATCCAAAGTTATAAAGCCTTATTATCAATTCCCCCAGATTTTGTTTTAATTCGGAGCAGCCAGATAGAAATGTGCAGACCTGCAGGACTTATATAAAACCAAAATCTTACACAATGTAATCAGTCAGAAAATGCAAAAAAATTATCTATTGACCTACAACATGCACATGACTCTAAATAAATCCTGCTGTATAAGAACATTTGATACGCTGCAGTATATTCCTAAAACATCAATACCATTCACACAGTAGTGTGTGGTGCTGGAATGAGTGTACCATTACTGGTTTTAAACAGTCTACACTTACATCTAGGCATTTAGCCAGACACCCACATCTAGAGTGACTTACAACTATCGATACAATCTTAGCAATTATAGCTTTTACAATCCAAGCCATTGTGGGTTAAGGGTCTTGCTCAAGGATCCAACAGTTGCAGTTTGTCGGAGGAAGGATTTGAACCCTGGATCGTCTGGTCTACACTCCTGTACATTAATCACTAAGCAACCACAATCCACATACTGGCCTTCTCAGTAGGAAAACCTGGACATCTGCCATGTAACTATCAAGCCAATATGGAACCAACAACATCCGCTGACATCTATGGGCAATAAAAATGGCAGCAGTGTAGAAGTTTTAACACTAGAAAGTCCAAAGTTACTAGAGAGCAAGGTTTTTAGTGCATCGTCTTAGTTTCATTTTCAAAGTGGGTCATACATGAGCTCTGATGAAATTATAGTGTGAAGAATTAACAGTGATACAGGAAATATTATGATATTAAGCTGTTTTGTGGCAATGTCTATTGTAAAAGGGGCTATACAAATAAAATCAAATTAAATTAAATTAAATTGAATTGAAAGGCGCTATACAAAATTAATCTATTATAATGATTTATTATTATCTAAGGGACCATTTACACTGCTCACAAATTTCATGATTTCATTCCAATTTTTGTGACCAGTATAATTGTGATACACTTAAAGACTGTTTTATGTTTCTGTCTCTAATTAAGTTTTTAATTATTTTTCGGATTTTTTTGCTTTGAATCTTTCGTCTTATGTTTGCCACAATTTAATAATGAAGTGGCAGTTAGAACTGATCTAAAACTGCATTTAGATGAAAAGACATTTGGATTAATATCCTCAAATTTTTCATTGATATGACTGGGACCGTGGTGACATAGCAGCTAATTTACTGGACTGTTAATCAAACGGTTCGAATCCCAGTTCTGCCAAGCTGCCACTCTGCAGGGTTGAGGGTTATCCTCCTAAGCCCTTAGTTAAATAGATTTTCCCCCTTTGAAATGTTTGATGTGTGAGTCACGATGGATAAATCTGTAATGCTGTAAATGTTTCTTCTTTTGCCACAGTGACACTTTATGCTGTATATTGTTTTAACTTAATCTTAAACTTAATTTAACTCTGTTTTTATGAAATAGAAAATTATTCAAATACTCTATTTAGTTTCAGTCCTAACTGATACCGCCATAGTTCGGCTCAGTATTTCCTTTTTCTGTGTAGTTACTGATATTCCCCTCTTTGTTTTGGTTAATATTAGATTTAATACTCTAAAATATTTACAGTGCATTATAAATCATCTAGTATATTTTAGCTTTTGCGTTAAAGGCATAGTGTACAAAACAAAAAGTCAGCAAAAATTCCCAGGGCTGAGCCTAACTGATTTGTATTCCGCTTCTGGCAAGGTGAGAGCCGCCTGTCATTTAGTGCCTGATCCCCCACCCCCAACGCCATGTATAGTTTAGCAATGTGGGTTTCCAAAAGGACCTGCAGGTTCCTGAATCTAAGTGCTCCTGGGGCTGAGGTCTGGGTCTATTTCAGACCAGAGGGTCTGTTTGCTAAATAGGTGCATCGACTGGAGGGTTTAATTCACATGCTGCTGACCAAGGGTACACTCACAAAGGAGGTCACAGAGGAACGCAGGGTAACTTCTAAGAAACTAAAGGCCTTTCACATATTGGGTAATGTTAATGCTTATGAGTCCACCACCAAGAGAACACTAAACAACAAAGGTGTAACTATATAACTGTTTGTTTATTGATGCATTTGTTAGTTAGATGATTGCCCTTTCTTAAGTGGTCTAATATTTACTTTTGGCAATTTATACAGTTATAAGGGGCCAAAACATATAACTATGAACTCATTACCTTGCCTTACCTGAAATTTTTTTGTAAAAATTATAGATGTCCATTAATGTGTCCTTTAATCCATGTGAAATGACAGCAACTGGCTCACTTTTTAATGCTTAGGTATTTTGGGTAATGTAGGGCCTCTAGTAAGGTTGATAGCATGTCCTGTACATTATGTTCAGTAAAAACGTTTTACTGTGGTGATTTTAGTGGGGCACAGCAACATTGTACAACAGGTGGGTCTGAAGATGGCCCTGGCCTTGGGCCTAGATGTTTGTAAAGCTGCTTCTTTTGGGGAATTGCATTCAGCATGTCATACATTCATGAGTTCTGTCTCCCTTTTTATTTATTGCCAAACAATTTGTGGTAAACAAAAATGAATACCATGGTAACCCAATTGCCCATCTAGCTAGATGTTGCTTAGTTTGGAATCCTTCCTCTGATAAGCAGTGGAGAAACCACGATTGTAGATGGTGTAAAAACAAATGTCATGTTCGGAGTGTGAATCTAACCTTTAAGGTCACCCTGAATGTGATGCCAGCCATGGTTCCTTCCTTCAGTTGATTGCATCCAAGTAGTTTTGAAGGGGTTATGATTTATATCTTTCACAGATGTGTTAGTCTATTTATAAGAAAACGCTTTTCATATATTAATACAGCCCAGCATGGCTGTTTACAGAGTGTAAATTTTCTTTATCTGATAGATAAGGCTGAAGGAAAGGCCATAAGCTGCTCCCATAAGTCTAACAATCAGTCCTACTCTACAGAACTGTGCCAAGCTTTCAAATAATTTTCTTCCATTTTCTTTTCATTTTTGCCTTGTCACTTTTGCTTGCTGCTCTACGAAAACTGCTCATGTTGACCCTCGAATCTTATGATTGACAACCTAATTACAGTAGGTTTTGAAGCATGCCTGTTAACAATGAAAAAAATTGTGTTTATAAAAATGGAGCATAGAAAAAAAAGCATAAATTTAAATAAATACAATATAAAATATTGTCATAAAAAAGAGCAAACTTAAACTAAATGCTTTAAATTTATTTATACATTTTTCACGTATCAACATTTCTGTATTTTTAGATAATTTGTTTATTGGTGTATTTTTATATACATTTATTTATATATTTCCACATGCCTTCATTTATGTATTTATACATATCCACTTTTATTTATTTATGTATTTATTTATTTATTCCCCCATATGTTAATTAAGTGGGCGGTGCTAAGATCATTCTAAATAAATAAATAATCTAATTAATAATAATAATAATAATAATAATAATAATAATAATAATAATAATAAATCATCTAAATAATCTAAATAAATGCACGTAAATCACGCACACATCTGAGCTTCTGTGCTTTAGGGGTGGGCACATCAAAACAAAAACTCCATTTCAGGTTTGTCTATTATTGTAGTGTACAGATTAGTTAATAATTCATTATCTGATGTGACTAATACGATACAGTTAACATTTTACAGTACAACAACATTGTGTAATGTATTTCTATATACATATATTAGGTGATTCCTCGTTTTTTAAATAATTCCCCTGTTTCTTAAAGAGACAAATATACAGGATTAAATTCAGTAAGTACATTAATCATAAGAAACAAATAATTTACTAAAAACAAGTTTAGTTAAAAGCATCCCACAGAGCTTCCAATTATTTTTGTTACCACTTTACTGTTACTGTGTATTTATATTATCAAATATATTATAGGCTATGTCCAAAAATGGAAATACGACTGTTTCATGAAGCTTAGTCTTCTATTTAATTCAATTTATATGGTCATACAACTATTGTTAACAGGTACATTACTGACTGAAATGTACAGCATGTAATTAAGTAGATCAGAGAGAAACATCTGTCAATCAATTCTCCGAAGGCAGACTGGGAGGCCAACAATTCTATAAGCCCCCCCAGGTGCCGCTGAGAGAGACTGTGAGAGAGAGAGAGATAGAGGGAAAGATAGAGAGTGAGAGTGAGAGATGTTTACGTAAATGAAGGTGAGAAAGCAGGATAAGCGATATTTACATAAAGAATGGAGAAAGAGATTTTCACATCGACTACGGAGAGAGATGGTGAGACTCATATTGAAGATGACAAAAGAAAATTAAAGAGTGAAAGAGACAGATACTGGACGTGGCTGGAGTAAGAAATATTGAGATTTTGAATAGAGGCTGAGAGAGATTGACATAGTGAATGGAGTGAGAGAGTCAGATAAAGTAAAACAGAGAATGGAGAAAGTGATAGACAGATCTACTGAGATATTACATGGAGAGAGTTGGTAAGATAAACTGGGATACTGCATGGAGAGTTGGAGCTATTAAACACAGAGAGAGTGTTACAGTGAGAAACTACATAGAGGGAGATGTAGAGAAAGATTGAAATTTCTGAGACATTTTGAGATATTGAACCGTGAGATTAAATGGAGAGAAACTGCAAGATAGAGTGAGATATAGCACAAAGATAGAGAGTTAGAGTTATTATTATAGTGAATGGAGAGACTGAGAATGAGATAACGCATGAAGAGAGATTGTGTGAGAGAAAGAGAGAATGCGAGATTGAGATCGTGAATGAGACTGCCTGAGATATTACATACAGAGTGAGCTTGAGAAATTGCATTGGGGGAAAGAGATGGTGAAAGAAGCCGAGAGGTTGCATAGAGAGAGATGGTGGGAAGAGATTGAGATTTAGAGACTGATATATTAAACTGAGAGAGATTACACAAAGAGAAATGGTAAGAGAGGTTGAGATATTGCATGGACACAGAGAGTTAGGTCTATATAGATAATACAGAGGGAGAATGAGAATGAGATATTGCGAGTGTGAAACAGATTGAGATATAGGCCAATGTCGTATGGTATGGTATGGTATGATGATAAGGAGTTATGGTAATAAATATTGACAATTTTGAGTGAGAAATGTAGACAAACTTCATGGAGTGACTGAAATTGAGAGAAACTGAGAGACTGTATGGAGACTGAGAGCCAATGAGACTACGGGGAGAAAGAACATGAGAAATTGCATTGGAAAAGAGAGATGGTGAGAGAGATTGAGACATTTCATGAAGAGAGAGAGATGTGGGAAGAGATTGGGATTTTTGAGATACTGAACGGCGATAGCGTGAAAGAGAAAGGGTCAAGAAAGATAACGAGAGTGAGATTGAGAGAGTGAAAGAGATTGAAAAATTGGATATGGTAATAAAGATTGAGATTTTGAAAATACTGAGAATAGTAAGAAAGATTGGCATATGGTATGGGGTGAGAAAAAGTGAGATATATTAGATATTGAATAGAGACAATGCTAGTAATACTGAACAGAGAGAGTAAGCATGCCAGATTGGGAGAGAAAAATGAGATGGTGAGAAAAATAGAGATATTGCATGGACAGAGGGAGGTGGTGTGAAGAGATCAAGATTTTAGAGACTTATTGGGATATTAGAGAAAGAGAGAGAGAGAAATTGTTCAAATGAGCAAAAAGAGTTAAAATAGCAAAGAGCGAGAGTGAGAATGAGATATTGCATGGAGAGAGAGATTGAGAAAGTGAAAGATTGAGATATTGGACGGTGATATGGTAATAAATATTGTGACTCTGAACAGTGAGAAAGATTGACATATTCTATGGAGTTTAGAGAAAGTGAGATATATGAAAATATGGAATGGAGAGAGTGAGTGAGAGAGAAACAGATATTAAACAGGGAGATATTCTGGTAGGAGACTGAGATTTTGGAGACTTTAAGATATTGAACTGCAAGAGAGACAACGAGAGAGTTTCTGAGATTGAGACTGAGAATGAGATATTGTATGTAGAGTGAGGGTGTGAAAGATTTTAAGAAATTGGATGGGCATAATAATAATACATTTAAATATTGAGACAGAAACTGAGACATTGCATGTAGAATGTGGGCTATTAAGATATTAAACAGGAAGAGTGAGGTTGAGAGATTCCATTGAGAGAGTAAAATTGTAAGAGAAATGTATATTTTGCATGAAGAGAGAGAGCGAGAGAGGGAGGGGTGGTGGGAAGAGATAGAGATTTTAGAGAATGAGTCCGATATTGAACAGAGAGAGCTTGAGAGAAATCGTTTGCATTGAAATTGAGATATTGTTTGGTGATAGAGGCGGGGCTATTTAGATAGTAAAGGGGGAAAGTGAGAATGAGACAGACTGTAAGGAGACAGATTGTGTGAGAAAGGTGATGAAAAGGTGATTATGATACTGAATGGAAAGAAAGTGAGACAAAACGCGATACTAAATGGAGACTAAAAGAAAGAATGGGACATACTGGGATATTAAACAGAGAGAGAGAGCAATTGAAGCATTGATTGGAAAGAGAAAAGTGTTGGCAGTTGAAAGAGTGTGAGATATAGGGAGAGAGACAGCGTGAGAACTACTGAGAAACAGAAAGCAAAGCGTGAGAATGCTCGTAATGGTGATATTTCTGCTCATGTATACCGTATGTGGACTGAAGTACCTGAATGTGCAGCTTGGCTTCGTCTAATAATATTGATCTGACCTTCTGGCTGCACTATGCTAATGTCATTATCATGCTAATCATAAGTTTAATTAGTGCGGATAATACTCAGCACGGTCGGTGCATGTCATGCTAACAGATGCATGATTATTTTACATAAACCCATCCATGTCTGGGAGGTTTTCTAAAGTTTAAAGCATCCAAATAAAACCTTTTGTACCAGTGTGAGCAGCATGCGACACAATGTAAGGATTTGATTATAATAAAATAATAATATAAGTAGGGAGGAACGGTGGTTCGGTGGGTAGCACCGCTGCCTCACAGCAAGAAGATCCCGGGTTCAATTCCAGGGTGTAGCTGTGTCCTTTCTGTGTAGAGTCTGCATGTACTCCCCGTGGCTGCTTAGGTTTACTTTGGGTACTCCGATTTCCTCCCACAGTCCATAGACATGCGTGTTAGGTTAATTGGTGTCTCTAAAGTGGCCATTAGTGCATGACTATGTGTCCTACGATGGATTGGCACCCTGTGTAGGGTTGTTCCTGCCCTTGCGCCCAGACTTGCCGGGTGGGCACCAGCTAGCCCGCGACTCTGTGTGGATTAAGCAGCAGATAACAGATGGATGGATAATCTAAGTATAATACAGTACATTGGTAATATAAAAATAATAATGATCATCATAAATAAATTCCTGCCTCCCTGCCTTTAAAAATATAATCACTCATCAAAAAATAATGCACCTCTGTCTCAGGCAGATAAACCGCTCACAAAAATTAGGAGCTATTTCAAAATGAATGTGAAGCGATTACAAAAGGCATTTGATTTTATTTCATTAAACAAGATAATCAGAAAAGCAAATGAAAAGTCAAAGAAAGCTGTTCGATTATGTAAATGAGATGCAAACTCAATTATAGTGATTGAGTAGTAAGTGATATAATTATGGGGGTGAACAAAGGTATGTTAAACCCGACGAGAGTGCCCCCACATTGACTGTTCAGTAGGGTTTATGGTCACCCAAGAGTGCCAAAACACACTGCCAGTGATGGAACATGGACAGGATCAGATTATCCAGCAGTTCTTTTCTTGTGGTATATTCTTCATATTCACTTTAAACTATCCCATATTTTCTGTGATTAAATGATTACAGGTGTGCTCTGATCAGACACACAAGAGGGTGTAAAAGTGCTTTCCTCGCTGGCCTATAAAAGAGGCTCAGAGGCTACTTTTGGGTAGTGTACCTCTTGATGAGAGATAATTTCCTGCTAGTCATGCTTCTAAGACAAAGACAT
This sequence comes from Parotocinclus maculicauda, assembly GCA_034780255.1. Classification (NCBI taxonomy): domain Eukaryota; kingdom Metazoa; phylum Chordata; class Actinopteri; order Siluriformes; family Loricariidae; genus Parotocinclus; species Parotocinclus maculicauda. The sequence continues at coordinate 361 of JAUZSU010032741.1, read as the reverse complement.
TTTTGACCAGTTGACAGACTTTCAGAGGGGGTGTATCACTGGACTGAGAGACTTTGGTATATTGCACATCATCAGACTGTTCTGATCTAGCTGTTGCTTACATATGGTGTAACTATGGAGATTATAATTAAGATTAAAGCCCAGCGCATCTCCGTTTGTTTGGTGGTGACAGTCAGTTCCCATCTGTTGTAAAACGTTAGTTCCTGAGAGACGGGTTCAAATCCCAGCAAGACCAGTTTAGCAGTTTTATTTGGATTCTATCAACACCTATGTTTGGGAATAAATAATCATTCTCTTTTCTCCCAGCACTGCTTACCGAGCTACACCTGCATCATCCAGAAACCTGACCTGCCCGATGGAT
>JAUZSU010032730.1:0-10364 GCA_034780255.1 Parotocinclus maculicauda | reverse complement strand
GACCTGGCCCCGAACAGCGCTAACACCACGCCTTTATAGGACGTGAAGCAGCTGTTCAGGATCAGGGCATAATTAAGGCAGTGGATATAAGGTGACCCCGCCGATGGCTCTGTAATGGCGACCGGCGAGGACGACCGAACGCACTGGGGGAAGGTAGGAACCCTAACAGTATACAGTATAATATTTCACTCTGGTAGTTCAGTGTAGTCCTTGGACCTATGAAAACTCATTAAATTGGGTCCCTGTCCAATGTGTACCTCTGCCTGGACCCTGTGTGTTCCGGGATAGGATCTGTCCTGCCCAATGCAACCATTACCAGGATAAGTAGGGGTATAATGGAATGCTATGAAATGTAAAACATACCACCATGTACTTAAAAACAAAGAATTGTGGGTATTTATTCTAAATGTTTAATTATGTCAGGCATCCTGTAATGCATTCTTACATTTTGATTTCCTCCTTCTCTGAGGTTTATCTCATTAGCAGCCTGTGATCACAGCTAGTCACCAAGCAGCACACACAACAAGAGTGATGCACATGATGATGAACATTTAAACAGCCGGAAATTACTGGCAACTAGGAAAACTGGATAACTGACCCACTTATGTCACAAAAGTATCCAAAAACGTCTCAGGCACTGCTCCTTGTTTGCTGGTACAGTACAAACAACTGGGAGGATATACATAGCATGTACAAGGCTAAAACAATTTCACCAAATCGGAAACCAGAGAAGTTTTCTCCTCATTCTCTCTTCATGCTTTTTTTTTAAAGTAGTGAGTGGTTCAGCTGTTTCTCTTATTGGTTTAAAAATTAGGTCACAGCAAGGAGTGCTGGGATTTCCCCAATGTGTGACTCTCCCATCACCCCTCATACTCTTCCATATGACCTAGATACCATGACATAATCGCATGCATTTCCTTTATGTCTGTTTTGGGAGAGACAGGAAACAGTAAAACACGGGAATCACTTAGTGCGAGTCAAAAGTAAACAAAACGTTAGCTATCAACAGAAATAAAACAGTGCGACAAGTCAATTGCTGGTGTTCTTTTATTCAGATATAATAAACATGTATATGTCTGACATATTGCTGGTCTGCATTTCAATGGGTCAAAAGTCTTAAAAGCAATAATTAAGCACTCAAAATAATATCTGTTTTCCGTTATCTATTGATTAGTCCTGCACATTAGTTTGGAGGAATTTAAGCCTATAGCTATGTACAGAACAGTTTCAACCCAGTTTCAGGTTCTTCCAAAACATTTCTATTGGATTGAGTTCATTTTGAGTTCACAAATTTGACTTGCCCATTTTAAAACAAATAACTTTGTTTAACTATAATTCTTTAACCATTCTTTGGTAGTTTGTCTTGCTGCTTAACCGATGTCCTAAAATTTTCCTTTATATTTGGCTTCCATAATTCAGAATTCATAGTTCCATCAATGATGGATGCAAGCCATCTAGATCCAGATACAGCAAGCCAGACTCAAACCTACCACCACCTTTTACAGATAGGATAACGTTCGTAAGCTGCAAAGCAATATTTTCCCTTCTCCAGACATATCACTTCTCACAATACGTTCTGTTTTCGTCTAATTCATTCCCCCAGATATTTTCCCTATAATGCTTTTGTTTGTAACAATAATTTTTCATTTTGCTTAATATTTGTGATAGTTGAAGTTCTAGAGATGGTATTACAAAACTTTCTAGTCTCAGCATCAACAACACTTGAGGTTCTCAAAAATCCCGTTTGTTTTTGCTATGTCGCCCACTCACACACTGACTGAAAATCCACCTCCTAAATCTCATTCCATTGTTACATTACCATTTTAGTCTGATTTTTGTAATTTTGTTCTCTAATTTGGACTAAAATCTTAAAATTATGTTTTATGCCATACAGTAGGAAAAATAAGTATTTGATACACTGCCAATTTCGCAAGTTTTTCCACCTACTAAGAATGGAGAGCCCCGAAACCTGAAAAATCTGGAGAAGATCTGTATGGAGGAGTGGTCCAAAAATTCCTGCTGCAGTGTGTGTAAACTTGGTCAAGATATAATATCTGAACTATCTGAAATAAATTAAGTTCTGTTTTTTTTTATTATAAACAATGTAAATACATTTTTTAAATCATACAATGTGGTTTTCTGGATTCCGAATTAGTTTTTTTTGTTTTTTTGCCTCTCACGGTTGAAGTCTACCTATGATAAAAATACAGATCTCTCCATGCTCTCATATTTGTAGGTGAGAAAACTTGCAAAATTGGTAGTGTATCAAAACGTATTTTCCTCATTGTATATGCAGAAACATAAACAAATCTAAAGTCACAAACTTCCAAACACCACTTGGTTATGCCCTATTATTGATTCTTGGGTGTTACTGCTTTAAACAGAAACCATGACACAATCGAGTAGGTTTTTCCTTCCATTTTATCAAAGTAGTCTTGAGGGTATGTGATGTTTCTCTCACAGTGTACAAACCTATAGTACTATCCAAAGCTGCCACTAGATGATCACCATTGGATAAGATATAGACTTGTTTTAGCAATGCTATAATAAGCATATATACACTACTCACAAAGATTAGGTAGCGATAGCACTAGTCAAAACTATTTCTCTAATTTTTGTAAGTAGTATAATTATTTCTCCACAATAAATCAGGATAAAAAGCTTCTATAGACTACAGTGTAAAGTATTTTGTGTGATAGCAGAATGGTCTCTTTGGAAGGGTGGCAGTTATGAAACTACATATTCATAAAGAGAACAAAAAAGCTCATATAGACTGAAGTAAAGTAAACGGAAAATAATATTCTGGAGTGATGTGTCCAAGTGAGAATTTGGTTTGTCCAGCCTTTGACAATATGTTATATATGGTCATTACACCGTAGCTAAAACAACAAATTTAGTGTTGGCCTAAGACTTTTACACTGTACTGGACTTCTAAACCTATCAAAACATGGCCTATCTTCTCCAGTGCTGTGTTCTGTAATTGATAGGTGGCTACTGTATAGCAAAAAAATAAAGCCAAGTTAATAAATAACAATGTGATTTGCTTTGTTAAGCTACTTCTAAAGATATAAATACCATTTCCACAAGCATTTCTGATACAGGTAAGTTCTGTGAAAACACCAGTGGCACAACCACCTCAGCTCAAACAGTATTGGACAGGGCAGTGTAATTTGACCTCATAGCTGGTAGCACAGACAATTGGATCAGTGTTAGCTCAGAGTCCTGCTAAAGGCTGTTAAAGGTTCTTACAGACACACTTTTTCAGTCCTTTCCTGTGTTTTTATCTGGCTGTCCCAAATGCCAGCATGGCAACTGCTCCTTGAGCAGCATGGCAGACTACTGTGCTGCAGAATAGTATAAACACAGGTTCTTTTGTTGCTGGCTGTACTGTACATTTCTTGACCACTGAAAACGAGACAGGGCGGTAGTAGGACATTGCTTAAGGGAATGACATCATTGCTGTAGCTTCCCTTGTTGACAGGCTTGAGAAAGGAAGCATTGTGCACATGAACACGAGAGGCTGCAGCCTCCACATGACAATCATTTACACAGGCTCTTTAGAAACTTAGTTTAAAAGGTCCTTCTGGTTTAATCCTGAGGCTAACTTATGGTCCAGTTCACTGAATTAGTTGAAGCTTAACGGCTTCAAGTGCTTTCTGTTAATGGAGCTAAACAGCCCAAAGGTACACAGAACAAGCATTGTGCAGTAATGGGATGATCATCGAATAACATAAACGCGTGATTGGTCAATAGTCAATAGACAGTGGTACTGAACATACTGTATAATGTTTTTGGAGTAAGTTCAAAATACTGCATTGCTTTACACATGAGAAGGCTGCATTTCCTAAAGGTTAGAAAATTATTTAATACGATCTGAATTAGGAAAGTGTGATATGTATCATCTATGATAATATCTTAATAGCTGCTTTAACAAATTTTGAGTAGATTTGTACTCGATTCTGGTCTCTGGCTCAAGGCCATAAACAAGCAGGCCTGTTCTCGTCTCAGTCTCAATGTTATTTGGACACGAAATTGTTGTTGAGACCAACAAAGTCCAATGGTAGCATTAATTTAAACTGAACTTTTTTTCTATGGTCACTCTACAATCAACAATCTATTCATACAGTATAAATCAGCCCTCTCACCACATGCCTAAATCTGTACTTAGACTGCTCTTCTCGTTCAGTATCCAGTCAAAGAACACATTTTATTTAAACAGTCTGAGGTTAAGATTGCAAGTGTGCTTTTTCAGCCGCTTGCTTTACTGCACCATGTCTGCAAAATCAGAAATTATTATTATTATGTTTCACGTTTAATAATAAAAATGAATAGAATAGACATTGTTGCTATATTCAGATGACTTAATGTGGTGACTTCTGATTCATTGTTTACATTTTTTTTTTATTCTTATTTGATGAAAAATTCTTAATTTGGTCTTAGCATTGACTTTAGACCATTGGTATGGCTCTGCATTATACTGAAAATCGCTCTCTGTTAAAGCCAGCTCGACACTTAACTTATTTCACCAATATGACAATTATGACTAACTTTAGAATTTAGCTGTTCATGGTAGGCTTAAACCAGCCAATGTAGCAGAAAAAACACTCTCAGCTAAGTTTAGAGGAATCATTCTGCAAAAGCAACACATGGCAAACCATAACAAATGCTGTACCCAATTACATCACAAAAGACAAAGAGGTGGATTATAGTGAAAACCTTAAAAATCTTAATATTATCCTTTTTCAATATTGCAAGTCCTTAATCTGAATACTGGCCCATGGTCACTGACCCAGTACACAGAAATGACAGAAACATGACACAACTCTGCAGATGTACACCACTATAGCTCTAATTGTACTTTACCTTGACGTCTTGCTCCAGTGTTCGGATGAGCTCTCCATCCACTTGACCAGTCTGAGCCACCCGCAGGCTGCGTCTCTCTGCCTTGCGCATACGATACTGCAGAATGCGGCAGGTCTTGTGAGCCTGCTCAAGTTGCTGCCTAAGGTCCTGTAGTTGGTACACATCCTCCTCCATGTACATGTCCCTCATCTCCAGCATCTCAGAACGCAGCTCCTCAACTTCATCCTGACAAACACACACACACACACACACACACACACACATAATTAGTCTATAAGCCATTACAATCCACTGTCATGCAGAGCTGCACTTATTTGTCACTGATTATTATATTTGAATTCTTTCTTTGTTCTTTTTTGTTATATCTTTGACCCATTTTTTCTTTATTCATTCTTTGAGTAGTTAGTTAAGTTAAGTTAAGTTAAAAAGCCTGTCACCTTACCGGTAGCTCATGTTTGAACTAGAGGGTGTTATAAATCAGTTGGTATGTTTAGAGACTTTTTATGTGAGCTACTCATGTTTGTATGACTTTCATGTTTATGTTTGTTTGCCTGTCCTATTGTACGTAGCACTCCTTTTTTTGTCCCCTCCTCCACTACATATATTCTTTCCCAGATATCAATCCAATTGGCAACTTCTTCGTCCTTCGGTTGACTTGCCATTCCTCTCCTCTATTGCTGTTTTGCCGCACCAACCATATGCGTACAGGCAAAAAGACTCATGATATTCGACCTGACCATTCTCATTTAAATCCATGTATCAGATACGTATCTGATCTAGGACCCCATATAAAAGTGACTCGTCTGATTTAAACAGATCGGATTTGACATGTCCATACAGCCCTGAAAAAAATCAGATCTGAGCCACATTAAGGCAAAAGAAATCAGAATTAAATCACTTCAGCCTGGTAATGTGAATGTAGCCTAAGACTAATTTTGCTTCTTGACTACAGTCAAAGTGTGAAACAGGCCCCTGCATTGCCTACTACATACGGCAATATTACCCTATAGGGAACAGAACTGATAAGGTGGTAAGCGATTTTGTACATTTCCTTTTATGATTGTTACACAATTGATTCAATCAATGACTAAATGTATCAACACAAGATAGATATTACCAAAAGAACAAGAGGCTCTATGTGGCAACTATTACTTACAAGTCTATATGGCTGAAGGTGGACAGGTGCCTTATCTTCCAGCATTATGACAATTTTAAATATCAATGCAGTGGGATATAAAAAAAAAACAGAAAACCCATTGCTGGATTTGAACAGCTACGAAATTAGACTGAATTTAAAGATTTCAGAAAGAACTAATGGACAGTTATTCACCAGCAATGCTGGTCCAGATATATCCAAACAAGAGGTTGAAAAAGCCATAATATTATTATGAGCAATAGCATTGAAACTGACTGCACACTAGCTTAAAGTAGATCCCCCTCATACTACCAAGGCTCTAACCAGTCAAGCCACAGATGCAAAAAGACCTCTATGGTCTCCTGTGTTATCTGATACCAAAATGTTAGCAGCCTGATTGGACTGAGATTTGGGGGAGTTTTGAGGCTACACCTTTAACACCTTTGTCATTTTTTAAAACCCTGCCTGGACAATTTATGCAGTGTGGAAATCTACTGTCATTAGGAAATACCACTGCCATTTAGGGGTGAAGCTGGTCTGCAGCAGTGTTTAGGTAAGTGGTATTTGCCAAAGACAACACTCATATGCATACCAGGACCAATCCATCAGAACATTACCCAAAGCATCATACTGTCATCATTACTGTCAAGTAAAGTCAAATGTATTTATATAGTGCTTTTTACAATGGCGCTCAAAAGCAGCTTTACAATATTACATGATCTTAAATGTGGTATATATCATCTTTAAAGGCCAATTCCAAATTGAGCAAGCCTTGCAAGGACCAAGACACAAAAAGGGACTCATTCTCCTCGTCACTGTCATCGTAGCAATAACCGTACGGCCAATCAGTACATTTGCTCAAACACACTATATTATAATTTGAATTGCTTACTGGTATTAATGTTACAAATTTCTTCATTATGTTAAAGATATAAAGGCTTTGTGAACAAAAAGACAAATTATTGACACACATCATCCCATTGTTTGCGAAAGACCTGGCAAACTAGTTACAAATATAGCCTAAGTGACCAGTAAATGTTTGTTTGTAGTCACCCCAGTTCCACAGCTAATATATAACGACTTTCAGGATCTGAGGAAAGCAACATCACCACATGCCAGTTACTTGTGTTGAACAAAGAGATGCCTGTTTGAACATGAAATATATTTGATTACTGTACTTAAAATGCGTTTACTGTGTGCAACAATAAACAGACTTGCACATGGACAATTTCTAACTAACTGCATTGTCTCCATCATGTTGTGTTTGGCAGGGATGAGGTGTGAGAACAACTGGAGCTCATCACTCGTCCTCTGTTCAACGAGGCCGACACATTTACTACACCAAACCGGCCAACAAATTAAGAATTACACCGCAATAAATAAACCTTAATAAACGCACATTGTGTTAATGGCCTCTTTGGAAAACAAAAGCATCTGGCCTAATTATTAGCTAATAAATACATTGCAGCAGTCACGTCTTGTTTTATGTATGGATTAATTCCTTATTAACTGTATAATTCTGTGTCTTGCTTTAAAATCGTCTGGAAAATATTCCAGACTCATTTCAAGAGCATGTTGGATATCCAGGACTTATTTATAAATGATTAACCCCCCTGATATAGTGTATGGAATGTGGTTTCAAACACAGAAGGCGACTATAGCCTACCTTCCTGTAATAACAGTCTTTCACTAAGACATCCATTTGCTAAACGCATGGGTTTAAATGACACGGTTACACGTCTAAGCCCGTACCTTTAAATAGTCGTTTTCCGACCTCAGTTCTTCGATTTCTCTTAAAAATTCCTCGTGAGCACCGTCCTCGGTCAGATCAGAAAATGCCAAAGATGTACTAGCAGGCATCCGACTATCTAACGAAGTCAGGGAGCGCTCATCCCCCGTAGTCACGCTTCCTTCTCCGGCGTCTGCTCCGAGCGAGAGCCGGTCAGGGTTACCCTTAGCCCGGTTCTCCCCTTGCGTGTTCCTCTCTTCAGAGCTCAACTTCTCACCCTCAGCTCCTTCGCCGCGGCTGCTGGTTTCCGTGTCGCTGCTCAGGGCGTCCGTGGAAAGTTTGTTTTCCTCCGAGGCGCAGTCGGACAGCTCGGAACTGCTGTCGGTGGGCGAGAGCTTCCCGGACTCTTTGCCCGAGTCTTTGCTCAGATCGTCGGACGCGATGCTTGCGTCTGATACTTTCCTTCGAACGCCCTTGTTTGATTTTAAGCTGCCCTTCTGAGCACCGAGTGCTGAAAGTGCCGATTTTCCCGACGCTTTGCCCGCCTTATCTCCCTTCGTTTCTTTTCCGCTAACCGGGCTGCGTCTGGACGCGCGGCTTCCTAAATGGATGACTCCTGGTTTTACACTCAGCGTGGGTGCACCGATGCCTCCCCGGATCTTGGTGATGGACCATCCCGGTACGTCTTTTGGTCTCGCGGGCGAGGGAGCGCGATGCGTCTTCTTTTTTTCGTGCACTTGCACGCTCTCGCCTCTTTCATGCCCGCTTTCAGCTTCCATCTTGCTCTTAAGCCTCTTTATCTTGGCCGAGACGAAATGAGTCGGGGAACAGGCTTCAACCTTTGTCTTGGTCATTCATTCCGTACTCGAGCGACGATTAACGAAGAAACGAAAGCCTTACAAGGCAGAAGTCGGGCTTTGGATAAAAGCAGCACCAAACCAGCGTCAGAAACCGTACGCTAATGCGAGACAATGAACAAAGAAGCGCCAAGATAATCCAGAAGGCTTGGTTTTATAGAGCTTCGGAAAATGCTTATAGCTTCCCCGCGATCCTTGCGGTTTGTTCTCGTTTCAGCTCTCACTGCTCCTCGCAGCTGCCGAACGATATTGCGAGTAAATGTCGGCAAGTGGGAGGTTTTCAGTCTCTCCGCCCAAATAACGGCTTTGCAAAGGTTGAGGAGTCAAGAAGCCGGTATCCGCGGCTCTCTACCGCCTCCATTAGCTTTTTCAGGATGCTGAAGCAAACGAAAGCTCCAGCGTTTTAACCAGGCTTTACTGAAAACACAACAGAAGGAATTCACATCACACTGGAAACCCCACAGATTTCTGTGTGAACGCATCGATTTTAAAGGATATAACCATGATATTCCCAGTTAGGTAGAACATAATTTTCATATTCTAATCAAAACTGAAAGTTGCATCCTTTAGCAACATTTTTTAGATTTCTGCTTTAAGTCCCACTTTTTCATGGTTACAGTCTAAGGGTTGTGAATCCCAGGGCACCCAGGGGCATTTCTAGATTAGCCTACTTTCACTGGAGCACACACAGATCAGTCTTACTGGTACAACGATGGGAAAGCAATAAGCCTGTTAAACACTATATAGAATAAATAACTCTAAAGTGGGTGTTACTCTGTCATGTATAAGAAATGGAAAATAAATTAGCTAAATAAATGTGAATTAATTGCATTGATTTTATTCATGCTAATGAAATTGCTGCCTTTGCTGGTGTGATAATGCCTTAGAACATGTATTTTGGTAGCTTACACAGAAGTGGCTAAATAGCGTTGCCTTTGCCTGCAGTGTGTCTGACTTTTAAATATTTGCAGATGTCCATTAACCCATACAGAAAAAAACAGACTGTCTCTGACTGAAAGTATTAGTCGCTCAAGCTTTTTTAAAGATGTTACTTTGTTTTTTAAAGAACTCGGGTTTTTACAGTCGAGTTACCATTTAACTGATATGAAGAAACATACCCAGTATTAATTCATTTGTTTTACATGCGTTTTCATTTTTGAATATTTAACATTAATCTAAGAATTGTATATTAGCAATCTTGCAGACATTTGTTTGTTTAGCTTTCAGTCATTTAAGACATTCATTGCCATTTATAAACGTGAAATTTGTGTTTAATTCTTTGTGTGTAAGGCTGCAGGATCTCTGAGTCATCATTTCTTTTGAAGATGACTAATCTTTTCACTATTTAAGAAAGCAGGAACTAACAATTTCTATGATATGTGTTTTGCAATCATTTTGTGCATTCGGGTCTTTTGCTTCTCTTTCTATTCTGAGCTGATCCAGTTGATCTTGGATGTTTGTGTTGAGATCTTGAGATTCATTTCAATTTATTCATGGAACAGTTCTGATTTCACTAAACATAATGAGGTCTAAAAGCTTTTTTTATTTCAAACACCTGATTATAATGTGTTAAAATGTCTGAAAGTTCACTACACTACCAAAGGAAGAGAGATCACCTGCTTTATGAAACAAAAAATGGGTTTTGCTTACACAGGTACGAAGGTATCGCAAGTACAGTCGAATCCGGTTAATTGGACCACCGATTAATGGGACCAGCCGCTTATTCGGACCAAATCCTAAAGTACTGAAACAAATCCTATTATATACGTGTAATGTTATT
>JAUZSU010032719.1:0-10364 GCA_034780255.1 Parotocinclus maculicauda | reverse complement strand
ATATACACGGCCGGACTGCTATAGCCAAACCTTTGTCTAAAACCAGGTGTTTCAGTTTCATTGTCTAACCCCTGTAGATCCCTGGTTCAATCCAGACCCTGGTCTCCACTAGTGTGGTGATTGCACCATCTTTCTGTGTCTGCATGGGCTTTCTCCAGTTTCCTCTCACATTTCAAAGACCTGCATTAGCTTAATTGGTTTCTCTGAAGTGCTCCAATGTGAGTGTTACAATGACAAGTGCAGCTGTAACCTTGCTCCTGTCATGCGTATAACTCTCGATGCTGACATGGTGGTAATAAATACGTGAATAAATAAACATTTGAAGGCTTCAGAAACAAATTGTGAAATGTAATGTGAGTGGGCTTTGTAACTGATTATTTTATATAGATATGTATAAATGTTACATAAATGTATAACCCAGACCTATTTTATATGTATGTGTCCTAGAAAATTAATATGTATACAACTGTATAAGTTACAACAGTATCCGTATTATTGATTATAAGGAATTCTTATTTATTATTATTATAATTATAATTCTTATAATTATTATTATCTGTTGTAGTTAAGATGTAGAGATGGATCCATTCTTATATCGGATATGTCAGATATTGATGTCATTCGATCATTGGATATCAGTCGGACTGACCAGATCCACTTACCGATCCATATTCCATTCCACACCTTACCATGAGCACACGGCAACTTCAGCCTACAACTGAGTGAGCAAATCCCATTAAAACAATTTTTCATTATTAGTGCAAAAAATAAGTCTGTATTACGGAAGCAATACCTCTGCCAGGACTGGTGTGTCTCATGTGTGCCAATAATAATAATAATAATAATAATAATAATAAACTCCTCTATTGGAATCGTTATATTACCACCGGTATCGGCTCGGAACAGAAGAAATGTGGATTGGCCCATCACTAGTTGTAGTAAAACAGTAGTAATGACACACATAACAACTCAGCCTGTGGTGCTGAAAGTTTTATTTGATACAAGTAAAGAAATGATAATGCTGTGTCTGGGCGACTTACAGAGAAGCGAGCCAACATGCAGCCACATGAGCCAGAATGCAGAGAGCTGAACCAGTGCTCAGCACAGAGATGATGCAGCATGCATCCAGAAGAGTCTGTGAGAGAGCAGTACAAACAAGAGAAACTCAAGAGAGTTTTGGCTGGCATGGCACTCCATACCTGGATTGTGGGATAGCTGAGAATGTCCGAGTGCAGCACAGCTGTGGATGGGACAAAATGACAACAATACTGTACGTGTTATGTATGTCATTCATTCATCTTCCACTTAATCCACACAGGATCTCAGGCCAGCCGGTACCCACCTGGCAACTCTGGGCACAAGGGAAGGAACCAATCCATCGTAGGGCACACACAGTCACACAATAAGGGCCACTTTAAAGACACCAATTAACCGGACATGCATGTCTTTGGACTGTGGGAGGAAACTGGAGTACCCAGAGTAAACCCACGCAGACACAGAAAGGACTGGATTAAACCCTGGACCTTCTTGCTGTGAGGCTTTCATATGAACTCAAGAACAGCTTGTAGAAAGCTTCAGGGAATGGGTTTCCATGGCCGAGCAGCTGAAACCAAGTCTTATATCACCAAGCGCAGTGCAAAGCTTCAGATGAAGTAGTGTAAAGCACACTGCCACTGGACTCAAGAGCACTGGGGACGTGTTCTCACGGAGTGACGAATCAATCGGATGGGAGAGTCTGGGTTTGGTGGTTGCAGGAGAACGTTACTTGTCTGACTGTGTTGTGCCAAGTGGGAGGTTTGGTGGAGGGGACATTATGGTATTGCCTCCAGGATTTGGGCTTGGCCTCTTAGTTCCAGTGAAAGGAACTTTTAATGCTTCAGCACACCATGCTATTTTGGACAGTTTCATGCTCCCAGCTGTGTGGTAACAGTTTGGGGATGGTCCCTTCCTGTTCTCAAAGACATGGACCGAGTGAGTTTATTGTCAGAGTCCTGAAATCAACCTGATAGGACACCTTTAGGATGAAGGCCTTCTTGTCGTCAGTGTCTGCATCACAATCAAATAACCACACTCCTTAACCTTGTGGAAAGCTCTCCTATAGCTGCAAAGGGTGGCCTGACATCATGATAAACCCTATGGATTATGAATGGGATGTCACTCATGTTCATATTCATGTGAAGGCATATAGCAAAATGAAATATTCTCTAATAAAATGTCTCCTAATTTTTGTGAGCAGGGGGGTACACTAAATTGTATCCCTAATGCACCATTACAAATAGTGGACCATTTCAGACCTACCCATGGTCATGTGGCAAGCGTAAGCTGTGCTTTAGCTCTAAGATCCTACTCCTGACCTATGGCACTTAATGCTCAGCTGCTCAGCTTAATACATGGATTGTTGTATTGTCTTATGCTGCATTTAGAAGTCATTTGGGGAAAATATAACAAATTGCATTTCTATGCATTTAATTTAATTTTGAAGTTGTTAGACAAAATGTATTGCTATTGCATGTACAAGTTTATTCTACATACAGTCGATGAACGTTCTCCAGTTAAGAGATCTAGATCTAGTTATGCATGGGATTGTTTCTATGAGGCTGAAGGGTATTTTAGAATTTGTGTTTGGAGAAACTGGAGTCATGCTTTCTTCATACACTGTACAAAAAAATATATAGAATATTACAGTTTTTGAAGTCCATTATATGGACTGTGATTTTGAAGGCGTGTCCGAGGTATGCTTGTGCCCTGCTAAAGGCCTCTAACCTCTGGATGGTGGCAGGGAAATCCATTCCCAGGGCTTTCATTCTCCTTGAGGCAGCATTTTTGTGCTGCTACCTCACCACGGCCGTAAATAATCTGTCTTATGGCTTCCAGATGTCCCCCTCACCAAAGCTGCTGGATAGCACACTGTGTGTGTGTGTGTGTATGTGTGTGTGTGTTTATCTGTACTGTATTCTAAGTGCAACTAAGTCCCCATTGGGGTCTAAAGAGATTTCTTATTTTATATTTCACATTTACGGCATTTAGCAGACGCTTTTATCCAGAGTGACTTACAGCTTATAGTCCTACAATTCTAGCAATCGTAAGGACCCAAAGACCTAAGGTAGCGTTTGCAGAGGTGGGATTTGAACCCTGGACCATGAGTTTCAGAGTCCAGTACCTTAACCGTTAGGCTACGGCAGTCCCAGTTCTTATAACAGGCAATCGAAAGGAAAAGACGAATTGAATTCTCAAAACCTTTCAGGTTGCAGTTAGCTTAGCAGTTGTGCTAGGGTCCCGAGTTCACCAATAGGGTAAGTGTTTTGCGTTTACTTTTGTTTTTCAATCCGTTGTTCACTATTTTTAAGACTGTACTACGAAATAAGCTTTGTTACTGTCAAACTGGCCAATTGTAAGTTAATGTACAAGTGTGTTTGTTAATAAGGTAGGTTCATACAGTATAGATTAACATTGTAGTCCTGTTGCACTTTTAAACTGTCTTTAGACCCTTGTTAGCCCGTTTTTTAATAGTAAGGATCCCATCAGGACCACCACTAAGCAGGCACTGTTTGAGTGGTGGATCATTCTCTGCATTTCAGTGACACTGGTGTGGTGGTGGTTGTGTGGTTGCGTGTTAGCATGTGTCATGCTGGTACAAGTGAATCAGACACAGCAGTGCTGCTGGAGCTTTTAAACACTATACCCACTCACTCTCCCCTTGGTGAGAATCTCCAACCGTGTCTCAAAACAGTCAGTTAGTGTTAGTCCGCCTCTAATCCTTAATCGGTGGTCACAGGATGCTGGTGCTATTGGCTGGATATTTGGTTTTTGGTTATAATAATATAAAAAATATTTAAAATAATTTTTTTGTGTACTATTTGCAGTCCAGTAGTTGCACTGATGTTTAAAAACTTTTAAGCCAAGTCTTGTCTTCGTGTTCCTCCAAAAAATCAAAAACAGTCTTTGAGCAGTCAGGTCACATTATCCTGCCACATCATTACGGCCTGCATAGGAAATTCTAAAGTTTCATACATAAAAACTCCAGCAGCACTGCTTGTTTTTAACTTGTTTGGACATGTATGAATTATGAACGAATTAATTAATAAAATGCTGCAGGAGTGTAACAGAAAACATCCTTTAACATGTAGTAATGGAATTCCTGCCTTTTACAACATTATAGATCGCATTCACACCTTTGTCATAGCAACTGTTGCTATGTTTGTCATGTCTATATGTCTTTTATGAGAGGGTAAGGTTTCGATAAGTTACTCTGTCATTGTATAACTGAGCTTAAGGATTTCAGTGACAGTTCTAACTGCCCTGTGATCTTTAGTATAAAGCAAGAAGACGCGTAATTCTCTTTGTGCTCACGTTTATACCTGGAGCATTTTGCCAATCTTGGCTGTATTTGAGATCGACAAATGTATGTACAGTACTTTGCACAAGCACAAAGCCACACCATTGTTTTAACAATGGGTGGTATGACCATTTCCCAGTCTCTGTATTGGAATTCAACCAGACAATACAGGAAATTTGTATGCAAATTGAAATGTAAGTATTTAAAAAATAAGAAAAGAAAATGTCTGTAGGCTACAGTGGCAAATATTTAGTGTGATTTCCTGTTCACTTGAGGAACAGCAGCATCTGGGTGCTTCATGGAGATGCCAAGTTGACCCATGTGCTTGATTTGGAATTAAATCTTTTTGGAAGTTTAGAAGCCATGAAACAATTTTTGGTAGCTATGCTAAAGCTCACATAGACAAGAAAGAAGATAAGTTCAAAAAAGTATTATGGAGTGTGGAATTAAAATGTTATAATTTCTGGGTCCAGGCGTTGACAGTATTATACCATTATACCAACAACATATACCATTATACCAACAACAAATCGAACGGTGTCCTAAGACTTTTGCCCAGCATTAAGTGTAAACTAAATGTTGATGCGTAAGTGCTGTAGCAGTGAGTCAGGTGCGTAACATGTGGTCTGTCCAAACTATAGGCACAGGTGGACTTTTATGTCCCATTTCAGTCAGAGTCCTTCCATGTGAAATGGAACTCAGGAATTCAGCTGGACTTTTATTTGAAAGAGGCAGTTTCTTTTAGGTTCGAGTTTCTGATGAACATCCAAATGTAAAATTTAGCAGATTTTTGTTGCATATCATAATACTTTTTTTTTTTTTCCAAAGGAAGCAACTTTGCAATTTGTTTGAGCCGCGTCATAATTGTAAGCACTTCGCCTTTTAACCATTACATTCATATAAATGTTTTGGTCAGATAGGAATATTTATTACCTGCATGTCATCTGCCTTAAAGGTCTCATCATATAAAAGTAAAATAGCAACCACTGACCTACCCATGACATGAATAGTTAAAACGAACTTAGATGAACTTGAACACATGATTTTGCCA
Organism: Parotocinclus maculicauda; assembly: GCA_034780255.1. Classification (NCBI taxonomy): domain Eukaryota; kingdom Metazoa; phylum Chordata; class Actinopteri; order Siluriformes; family Loricariidae; genus Parotocinclus; species Parotocinclus maculicauda. The sequence continues at coordinate 4,977 of JAUZSU010032719.1, read as the reverse complement.
TTTTATTCTATAGTATTTTTCTGAAGCCTTCATCCAGAGCAATGTAGAGCAGATAAAATCTTACGAGGTACAATTCAGGGACAAGTGGGTTAAGGGGCTTGCTCAAGGGTCCAACAGTGGTAGCTTTGACAAAGCTGTGATTTGAAGTAAGTTGTTTCTATACACCAGCATGTTTGGGAACTCCTGTGTGTTGCTTCAGGGGCCGTATGCTTTGCGGTTTTGGACAGTTCTCATGTTAAATGCCTAAGTAGGCAAGAGAGGCTTTAGATATGAGATCATCCTTTAATTGTTCAAGTGTACGCATGTGTCAAATGGTTTTAATCCCAGTTGTATACAAATGTGGTTTGTGTCTTTTAACAGATGATGTGGTTTTGGATGATGCGCATAGCTTGCAGTTTCAGAATGTAAACTTGCTTTGCCACTTCTTTTCATTATAAGCAGTGTTTCACATTGAGTAACTTATTTCTATATGTTGAACTGACGTCACCTTGTATGTCCCTCTACAGCCAAACCCTTCACATCCAAAGTGAAGCAGATGCGCCTGCGTAAGGAGGACTTTGAGATCCTGAAGGTGATTGGCCGAGGCGCATTTGGAGAGGTATGCAAACAGACGTAATAAATTCTCCCCAGTCCCATTACAGTCTTATAAAAAAATCATATAAACATTTCTGAAATGCCTCAGAGGAAATAATTTGTTGTATAAAAACACAACAACATACCAGGTAGTACTAATCATTAGTGGTATTACATAACATTTGGGATTCTTGAGTATGACTAAAGCACTAGTACAATGCTAAGCATTTTATGTGGATGTGAGGTAATTTGATTCAAGACGTGTCTAAATCTTTCAACTTTTATGTCAGCTTTTCATTTACACTTGGCAGGTATGGTTTAAACTCTGATGCGGTTGCATCCGAACCTTGGTGCACGCCAAACAAGCAGACCAAGACCCCTGAATAGTAGGGCTGGGCTAAAAAATTGCTCCAGTGCGATATTCATTCTCACAATGTACTACATAAATTTTCATCTCAAATTAGGTTTTAAAAAGATAGGACACATTTTAAATGGAGTACAAACTACAGTCACTCCTGCAGATGGTGCAGTACAGTGTTTTGACTCGCTGGATATGCAACATGCATCATATCGCAATGAATCTTGATATAATCGTATCGTGATTCATTTATTGTGATGTGTATTGTATCATAAAGTCTTTTCCGTTACCCACCCCTACCGAATAGGTAGATCGTGATCCACTTCCACCCAAACTGTCGTGTCACTTGACATATGAATACAGCACAGACCAAAGATGTGTGAAAAAAACAGAGTGTGTGACTTTTATAAGTAGATGATGTTATTTAGAAAAAGCAGCAGAAAACACATGGGACACATAAACACTCACTTGCCACTGTATTAGGTACACCTCCCTGTTTATACAATTATTGCCCATTTTATCAGTTCCACCTGCAATATAGAGTGCATTTAAACTTAATAATCCGATAAGTGCAGAAAGTCCGATTTCGTAAGTATCAATGAGTATACATGCAGTCGAGTAATCAGATGATACTTTGCAACCATCCAGTGAAACTCACACACATATGTGACATAAACTCTTTTAAAATGTTATATTAAATAATAAAATAATTAATTTTCTCGAGTATGCACTGTTTCAGAGTCTCCAAAATGTCTTTGATAGCTGTTTAATTACACCTTTAATTCCATGCCACATTTAATTCTTATATAAATTAAAATAATAAATAAATAAAATTGTGACAGTCAATGGAAAAAAGTGGACAAAAAAGCCAGATCTTTAGAATTTGCGGATATCGTGTAGGTTAGGCTTGAGCACATGCACGAATTTAGTAACCCAACTGAAATCGGGTAACTGGTTTACATGCTGTGTGTAATCTGATTACTGAAGTAAAATCCAGCTTTCTTGATCAGATTTCCTATTCTGATTTCTAGATTGGACTACTGATATTCATGACCACTTGAATTATCAGATAACAGCAGAAATCCAACTGTGATCTGAATATTAAGTGCATGTAAACACACTCGTGACTCACATAATCACACTCGTGCACTTTGTAGTTCTACAATTGTAGACTTTAGTCCATCTTTTTCTCTACTTAATTTAGCATTTACTTTGTCCTCTACTGTAATGGTCAGGAGCCCCAGAGGACCAGCACAGGTCAGATACTATTTAAGTGGTGAATCTAAGTGTTGTAATATATTGGAAGTCTGTTGTTAAAGCGAATGGGTGTTGATAGGATGGACGTTAAGCAGTGCTTACCTGTTGTATAGAAAAAAGTCCATATTGTGCACACATGGATAAATCTGGCATAAAACAGGATGGCCAGTTGTTGGCCATTTCTGTGCAATAGATGACTGGCTGTGGCTGCACAGTGGATAAGATTACTAATCGGAAAGTCCAAACTCCACTGCCCAATATTGGGCCCATGGCAAGACCTTTATCCTTGGCTAAGTTGTAAGTTGCCCTAAAAAATTGTGTCTGCTAAATGATGTAGATGTATTTGAACATGCCAGTATAAGCAACCACATAGGCTAAATTGCACTTCATGGAAATATTAGGCATAAGAATGCCAGACAGGATTGGAGTATGTAGATAAAAAAAAAAAATTCTTACAATGTAACGGCACTGTCCGAATGTCTTAGGCTATTATTAGATTTGATGTTTTTGCAATGCTATAACCATGTATAACCCAAAAATGTCAAATGTGGATTTGTATTACAGTGTTCCCTCGTCTATCGTGGGGGTTACGTTCCAGGACCACGCGTGATAAACTAAAATCTGCGAAGTAGGGAGACTATATTTATTTAAGTATTTATACACTATTTTAGCGGTAGAACTTGCAGAATGTATTGGTAGCACCATAGGGCTTGAATGAATTCAGTCTATAATGAAACCTTTACAAACAGTGAACACAACACCGCAGATAAAGACTTATCATGTCGGTAAGTAGGGACTCAGACGGCCGATGCTCGTCTTACTTCTCGTTTTGGTGAGTATTTATCCGCTGGGTAAATACACTATTGTTGTGTTTTAACTGTTGAATAATCAAGCAACACGCTGAAGTAATGAAACGTTCTGTTTACTTAACACACCATACATCACTCTCGTATCACACATGCTCCGTCGGTACCGATCTTACAGCACCTCATATCCTACACATTGAGTACACAACAGCTATTTACTGTAAATCCTAATATTTTAAGATTCATGACATTGCATTATTGTTAGAATTCATATTTTTAATATATTTGTATAAATTTTGTGAATTATTTATTTTTTTAATGTAAAGGTTCCGCAAAAACCTGCGAAACAGCAAAAATCCGCGATATATATTTTTTCAATTATATTTTTAAAAAATCTGCGATGCACCGAGTCCGCGAAAGGTGAACTGCGAAGTGGCGAGGGAACACTGTACTCTTTACTACTGATCTTTATACCAATCTTTGTTAGCTTTAGCATATATTGACCTTTTTACACTGCCCCTTCTAAAATAAGTTTCTTAGCCGCTAGCCTTTCAAAAAGACCATTCCTGATCATGCTTCTTCAGACTGTAGAAGAGTCAACTTGGCATCTCAATGAAGCTGCCAGATTTTGCTACTGCCACAATACATATGTTTTTTTTTCTTATGTTTTTGGTTGCACTCTAATAATGAGGTTAATTAGTTATTTAGATACTGTTTTAGTAATGGTGTATCTAATCTACTGGTAGCCTAAGGCTTTTGAACAGTACATAAGGGCAACCACCTTCAAGTTACCACTGAGCCATCATTGATGTTGGCCATTGTTTATGCACCTCACTTTTGTGAATCAAAAGTCACTTCACCACGGATACAGCATAAAATATCTGCTTTATTAATGCAAATCTGAGGCATCGCTGAATAGCTGAAACAAAATGCTGGCTGGGTGACTGATAGAGAGAATGTAACTTTTGTGTAGAGGTGTGATGCATGTTAAATTAGGATTGCATCATCTAGCTTTTATTGGTCATTCAGAGATGATGGAATACTGATGATGCATTTCTTCAACGATCCGTTATAGCATATAAATACACTGATCAGCCATAATGCTAAAACCACTAACATGAGAAGTGGGTAACATTGACAGTGTGATGCTCTGGGCAGTGTTCTACTGACAAACATATGGCATACATGTAGATTTTACTTTGACAAGTACCGCTTTCGTAGTTGCAGACCAATTACTCCCCTTTGTGGCAACGGTATTCTCATTTATAGTAGAATAATATGCATTGCTGCACTGCAAAAACTGATCAGAAATGGTTTAAGGAAGATGACAAGGAGATCTGGAGTGACTCAAATCTTCAGATCTCAATCCGATCGAAAATCTGTGGGATTGGTTGGTGGAAAAAAACATGCTGTCCCCACTTCACGACTTGCAAGACTTGAGGGATTCATAAAGGACACTTTTTAGCGTCACTACTTACGTTAACTACTTATTAATGCAAATACACTTTATTGCCAAAAGTATTTGGTCACCCACCCAAATTATCTGAATCAGGTGTTCCAATCACTTCCATGGCCACAGGTGTATAACATTAAGCACCTAGGCATGCGAAACAATGGGTCGCTCTCAGGAGCTCCATGAATTTCAGTGTGGAACTGTGATAGGATGCCACCTGTGCAACAAATTCAGGCATGAAATGTCCTAAATATTCCACAGTCAACTGTCAGCTGTATTATAAGAAAATGGAAGTGTTTGGGCACGACAGCAACTCAGCCACAAAGTGGTAGGCTACGTAAACTGAAGGAGCTGGGTCAGGGTCAATCACTACAGACCTCTAAACTTCATGTGGCCTTTAGATTAGCTCAAAAACAGAGCACAGAGAGCTTCATGGAATGGGTTTCCATGGTTGAGCAGCTGCATCCAAGCGATATGTTGCTAAGTAAAATGCAAAAGCGTCAGGTGTAAAGCATGCCACAACTGGACTC
>JAUZSU010032708.1:0-10364 GCA_034780255.1 Parotocinclus maculicauda | reverse complement strand
GCTGGAACCTCAATTTCCCAGAGGGAACGCTCCCAAAGGGATTAATAAAGTTTATCCTTATCCTTATCCTTATCCTTACATGTTTACATTAACGGCACAGTTATTTAGGAAATTAGCAGAATGTACAGAAAAGGGGAATTATACCACAGTTACTTCCGACCCTGCAGTTTTACTGGCTAAGAGATGTTCTATGAGTGCTAGTATTACACAATAATGGCACTCAGACTAAAGCACTTCAAGTATTACTCCAATACATACACATGTAACCAGCTATAACAAGCAGCAATGTTATAATTATACAAGTAGCCTAAAGGATTGCTGAAATTAACTAACGTGTTTATAAAATCTATTAAAGCATTTGCTTTAAATTAAATTTGGAAGCTGAAGCTAAATGACCGTTCTCATACTTATAGGGGAACTAAAATCCCAATGTTATAAACCAGGATGATGTTTGTAGAATTCAGAGAAACAAATCTTAATGTATTCAGTTTGCAGAAGAGCAGCAACTTTAAAGAGATTTTTAGTTCTAATTACAAAAATAAATTAATTGAATCAGCTTTTACGTTGTATTATGAATTAGTCATAAATCTAAAGTGAACGTTACACAGCATCACTTTGTTGGTTTAGTCACCTCCATTCTTTCTTAATTTCATTACAAACATTCACATTGTCTGCTGGTGTAAGCTCTGTCTTTTATTAAGCACCATCCATACCTACCTCATAAATTGGACCCATTTTATTTGCTGAATGTAAATAAACTTTATTTTGAATATATCTGTGTTTATTGTCTGTATGCTAAGCAGTTATTGGGAAACTATGTTCCTTGAATATGATGACTAAATAGCATAATCTCATGTTATTATTTTAGCAGCGGGATGCTAAAAGAATTGAAATATTTCACTCACTTTTTTGTGGGTTATTGATATTTTTTTATTTTTATTTATATTAAAATCTAACAATAAATGGTCATAACTGAACTGTGTTATATATCACATTAATATACTTGAGGTTTATGCTATAATGTGAGATATTGTCACAGCTGTATATAGAACTGAGAACTCCTGAGGCAGGAACAACTCTAGACAAGGAGGCAATACATCATAGGGTAGCACTATTGCCTCACAGCAAAAGGGTTCTGGGTTCGGGTTCGGTCCCAGGTAGAGTGACCTGGGTCCTTTCTGTGTGGAATTTGCATGTCCTCCCCATGTCTGTGTGCGTTTACTCCAGATACTCTAGGTTCAGCCAACAGTCCAAAGCTGTGTTACGTTTAGTCTCTAAAGAGCCCTTTGTGTGTGACTGTATGTGCCCTATGATGTATTGCCTCCTTGTCTAGAGTTGTTCCTGCCTTGCACCCTGTGATACCAGTTAGGCAGTGGCTTTCCCTCAACCCTGATATAGAAATAAGCATATAAGAAATTCTCCTGAAAGTGACTGTTGTGTGATTGCAGCATAAATGCAACACAACATATACATGACAATACAATGCCACAATTACTGGACTATGGACAGTGGATTAGTATAACCACATACAAAGCAAAGGAAAGTGATACATATTAGTGCGATGGACAAGATATTTTTTATCAGCGATATGCACGGAAGATACCCTATAGCAGATAAACAATGAGATACTGATAACAATTAACAAGGAACACACAAGAGGGGAAACAGTATATAAAATGAAAACAGACAAATCATAACAAGAGTGAAAACAGTAACAAAAGTTAAACCAAAAGAGCACAAAGAGTGAAAGGTGCAGTGGGAGAAAAAGAGAAGATGAGATCCGGCCAGGAAGTGACCAGGAAGAAGGGATTATATAGGGAAAGCCCAGCAGGCTGTATTTCAGCCTGCTCTGAAAAGATAAAAGGTCAGCCATGTAGTCTCAAATACAAAATAAAAAGCTTTCAAATACTGTCAAGACCTCAGAAGAACAGAATTTAAGACCTCAGAAAAGAAGGTCCTTTTGAGAAGAGCAATAACAGATGATTGTCTAATGCAGGTTTTGTGTCGATAAAAAATGTGTCGATCTGGGAGAATAAGGAAAGTTGAATCCAGAGTGGTTTAAAAGTTGTGTGGACTGATGAATCATGATTTAAGTTGTGTGATGACACTCCAGAGAGGTGTAGATTTAGTGTTCTGGTTTGAACCCTATAGTAAACTAACGGGGTAAACATTTTTGTCAACTGTTTGAAGCCATTACTATTGAGTGAAACAACACGGACAATTATTTATGTAAAAGCTGTCGGCAAGTTAGCCAACAAGACTTTAACAATTAAGGATATTTAGCTATTTTATTTAATTTCATAACCATTATTTGAAGCTGAGACCAGCACTTAATATTATGCGGTTTTTAATTTGTAGTTTGTAATTACAATACATACAATACACATTCAAAATGACAAAGCATGACATCAGAAGTATAAGAGACAATGTAAATATATGCATGCCACTAAAAAGTGTGTAAAATAATGCAGGGATCTTTAAGGTACATTCAGTTCTAACAAGCAGCAGAGCATCGTAACCGCACATCTTTCAGCTGCTAATGACTAGCAGGCTAGATTTAATTGTTGTCGTGTTACAGCCACTCAAGCCTAGGCAGCATCTATTGAATCTAGTGAGCAATCTTTGCATGCCATTAAAAATAATTAGGGGTGCTCAACACATCAGGGATAGCACAGATACCAGTGAACACCATGGACACACCATTTACATGATGTGGTAAAACACATAAGCCATAAACATGGCAAGCATAGAATGCCAAATCATTCTGCATTAGTGTTAAGGGTTGTGAATAAATGTCCATAAAAGAGCCTTTACAACAAATCATAGATTTAGTGGAATACAAAGCATAGCGCATTCGAACCCATGAGGATTACAGGTCCTGGACACTGCCACTGAGGTGATTTTTTTTTTCTCAGAGCACAGAAGACAAATTAGGTGTGAGCCAGAAACCTGAGTCTACTGACAGTATGTTTAGAGCTCCTACCACTAAAGCACAGCTACTATGGAAACCTCCAGCTTTTGTTAAAGAGTGAGCTTCCATATAAAAAATGTGTCCCAATGGTGCATGTCTACAAATACACATTTATATTACTTTTAAAGATGAAAGTAACTTACAACCCCAAATCAGAAAATGTTGGAGCAGTATTAAAAATGCAATTTAGAAAATGTGACTTACAGTTACTGTGATCTTTATTTGACAGTATAGTATATATAGTAGACAGGCAGTATAAAACCAAGGTTTTTCATGTTTTGTCGCCCATGCATTTCAGGTCAGCAGCACATTCCAAAAAAAGTTGGTACTGGGGCAGTTAATGGCAGGTGATGAAGTTAATACTAAACAATTATGTGATTTCAAACAGGTGACTATAATCATGATTTGGTACGAAATCAGCATCCATGAAAGTCCGAGTCATTGAGGAGAAAAATGGACAGAAAGCTTGCCGTTTGTCAACAAATTCATGAGGAATGTGTTGAAATGTTTAAAAACTATGTTCTTCAAAAAAAGATTGGAAGGGATCTGCATATTTCTCCCTCTACAGTGCATAATAGAATTAAATGATGCTAGGCATGTAGAGAAATTTCAGTGCATTAAAGGCAAGAACACAAGCAATTACAGAAACATAATCTTTAATTCCTTAGGTGGCACTGCATTAAAAACTGTTATTTACCAATAGCTGATATAAGAACATGAGCAAGGGATTACTTTTGCAAACATTTGTCAAGCACTACAATACAGAGTTACATTCACAAATGCCACTTAAGTGTTGTGAGAAGGAAGCAACAGTATAAAGTGGTAAATGCTTTACCATCCCAACTTTTTTGGAATGTGTTGCAGGCTTGAAATGCAGAAATGGATGTACAGTATCTCCCAAAAGTGAGTATTCCCTTCAAATTTTTGTAACTATTTTATTATATCTTCTCATGAGACAACACTGAATATATGACACTTTGATACAATGTAAATTAGTCAGTCTACAGCTTGTATAACAGTGTAAATTTGCTGTGCCCTCAAAATAATAAAAAAACACTAATTGATGTTTAAAGCACTAGCAACAAAAGTGAACATCCCTAAGAAAAATGGCCAAATTGTGCTCAATTAGCTATTTTTTTTCCTGCCTGGTACCATGTTACTTGTTATTTTAACAAGGTCTCATTTGTTTTTATCAATCTTACACTCTCTAATACTGATCAGTGGAACTTCAACATGGCACCTTACGGCAAAGAGCTCTCTGAAAAAATAGTTCAGCATAAACATGGCCTAGGCTATTAGGATACAACCCTTGATAAGGAACCAAATCCTGAAAGTGAGCTGCAGCATAATGGCTAAGGCCATATACCAGGTCAACATGTATTGTGACATACTGAAGCAGACCATGATCCCACCCCCTTTGGAAATTGGGCCGCAGGAAGGTATTCATGATACATGATATTGACCCCAGACACACCTGAGAAACTGGGCGTAAAGGTGCTGGAATAGCCGAGCATGTCTCCAGACCTAAACCCTATTGAGCATCTGTGGAAGAGCGCAAGGTCTCTAACATCCTCCTCCTCCGTGATGACACCATGAAGGAGTGAAAGAGGATTTTAGTGGTGACCTGTAAATCTCTAGTAAACTCTCTGCCCAAGGGTTAAAGCAAAAATATTGACACTTTGGGCACAATTTGGCCATTTTCACTTAGGGGTGTAAATACTTCTGTTGCCAGTGGTTTAGACATTAGTGGCGTGTTATTAGGCTATATTGAGGGCACGATAAAGTTACTCTATTAAATAAGCTGTAGATCGACTCTTTTACATTGTGTTAAAGTGTCATATCTTCAGAGGTAGCCCATAAGAAGATATAATAAAATATTTTTTAAACATGTGGGATGTACTTACTTTTGGAAGATACTGTATGTTAACAAAAGGAAATTAACTTGACCAGACAAAACATGAAATATCTCAGGCTCCTACGGGCTGCAATAAAATAAAAGTCAATGTAATAAACAATGCTTGTCCCAACATTTTCTAATTTGGGGTTAAACATTAAATTATGTTTTAACCTGAAAGAGCTTAACAGAGCATGCAAAAGGCACCAATTCCAACCCCAAATGCTGTCTGTTGCTGCTAAAAAATGAACTGTTTTGGATAATAAGAGCTATGCCTGATGACAAAGGTACTGACACCTTCACATTCAACACACATGAGACAAAATACCAATTTCACTCTTCTCTGTCTCCAGCTCTGTTTTTTCAACTCAGCAAATGAACTATGAAAGCCTTAGAGACATCCTTGAGGTACATTCTGCTGCAATTCTCATGGTCATTGTAGCTTTAGACAATAATGATCATGACTACACATTGTGGAAAGCTGCTTTCTACAGATCCTTGTAAAACCTGATAGTGATACAAAATAATATACGGTGTGCAAAGCTGGTACACATGGGTTACACATTGAACAACTACTGTAGTATACAGATGGACACAAATAAAATGTCTGCTACTTTGGAAATGTAGAGCAAAAGATATTGTTTATTTTACAGATTATTATAAACTAATTTACTATGACGCAGCACTCACAGCATCAACTCTGCTATTGCGAAATAATGGACTATGGAAACAGCAGTCAGTGTTCTAAATCAGTCTCATTTTTAATGATAATAATGTATTTTAATGTAATCCTTATTTGTTAGAGAGAGGAAATAAAGACGCAGCAGCCTGTACCAAAACACTGAACACAAAGCAACACTGATGTGACAACACTGATGTGTGATGGATGAAGTTCAAACAGTAATACTCTTCACACTCAAAAAGAGACTTTGAACCAAAAGAAAGAGCAGCGCAAATCAGCACAAATACCAAATGTGGCAGATGTGGAAAAATGCATAAAAACACACCCAGTGCATGTCCCGCACGCACACTGGAGTGCAAGAACTTTAACAAAAGAGGACATTTTGCTGCTGTTCGTAGAACTAAAATTGGGGTGAAAGAACTTAAGAAATGTGACACATGAGGAAGCATGGAGACATTATTCTTGAGCTCAGTGTCTTTTACAAAAGCCAACACATTCTGTCAGAAATCTATTGCAGTGACTGGCCAGCAGTTGACATTCAAGTTCAAAACACGTAAGCTGCAGTGATAGCTATTCCAGCACAACTTTATTCAGAAAAGCTACACAGAGAGCTGTTACCAAAGCCCATAGAGGCCAAAGGGTAATTTGCTGCTGATATTAGCCACTATGGGATCGTAGCAAAATGACAGGTGTTTGTTGTGCCAGGTTTAGTGACTCCACTGCTTGAGTTACCAGCAATTCAGGACCTCAACCTGCTTTGCCCAGTGCAAGCTATTGTAACAACAGATTGCAACTTCAAAGATCAATACCCCAGAGTATTTTAGGGTCTTGGCAAGCTAGAGGAGGAATACTAAATCAAACTGCAGAAAAGTCCCTTTGTCCTCACTGTTCCACGCTGCATGTCATTGCCATTGAGAGACAAGGTTCAGGCAGAGCTAAAAAGATTGGAGAAGACAGGAGTCATTTCATTTATCGAGGAAGCAACAGATTGGTGCTGGGGGATAGCCGTATTACCAGAATCAAATGGAAAGATTAGGATACTTTTTGACTTAACCCACCTCAAAAAATGTGTGCAGAGAGCGAAATATTCTTCCATCTGTTGATGAGACGCTAGCTAAACCAGCTGGAGCTAAAGTTTTATTACAGCTAGACACCATTGCATTTTTTTGGCAAGTGCATTTGCACAAAGATTTGGCACCACAACATTAATCAATTAGAGAGATGCCACCACCCAAAGATGTGGCTGAAGTAAAGCGGTTCATAAGGGTGGTCAGCTATGTGGGGACGTTTTCTCCTAGCATTGCTTTAGCTTGCAGGGCCCATCAGAGACAGCAGAGTGCCTTTGAAGAAGTGAAAAATGAACTCCGCTCATCTGCGGTCCTTGTCCACTACAGCCCAGAGAATCAGACCAGAGCCTTAGCAGACACATTATCTTATGGACTGGGAGGCGTCTTATCTCAGCTTCAAGAATCTGGTAAATTGAAGCCAGTGGCTTTTATATCCCAGAGCATGACTGAAACAGAGTGCAGGCATGCACAAACTGAAAAGAAAGTGCTTGCTGTCAAGTGGGTCTGCAAGAGATTTCAAACATACCTCCTTGGCCTGCACTTTGTGATCGGGACAGATCAGAAACCATTGGTCAGTCTACTTAGCATGAGGCTGCTCCTTGTGATGCTCTGCAGATTGAGAAAGCATCACTTTTCCTACAAAACAATACATGTGCCAGAACTACTGCGACAGCGGAAGACCATGTACTACAAAATGATGTGAAAATAAAAATTAATGAGATCATTTAGCTACTCCCAGCCTCATCAGATAAGTTTGTAAACAGTTGTCTACAATAAGCCGATCCACATGGGGTGGAAACACATTAACTCTGTGCCACAGTCCTTTTGATCATGTTTATGGTGAATGGACTGTTGATGAAAGAGAGAAAAATATTTATTCTTTCAAGCATGCAGCAGGACATCTTGAACAGACTTCACCATGGTCACCAGGCAGTGTATGGCCACGGCCCAAGAGGAAGTGTGGTATCAGGATTGACAAAACAAATCAGAGAGAAGGTACATTAGTGTGAAATCTTTACAAAACAGACTTAGAATGCGACAGAGCCTTTGATAGCCACACCTTGGTGAGCATCTAGCTACTGATTTGTTTGAGTGGAAAAAGGGTCAGTATCTGGTATTCATTGATTACTACTCACACTACATTAAAGTTGCTACTTTAACAAACACCTCAGCAACAGCTGTGGTTAAGAAAATAAAGGCCATCTTCAGTCGCCACTGAGTGCCAGACACACTTGTCACAGGTAATGGACCTCAGTTTGCAGCTACAGAATTGGCAGATTTTGCCAAGGATTACAACTTCCATCATTTTACCAACAGCCCTCGTTTTACCCACAATGCAGAACATGTGGTAAAGACTGTGAAATCCTTGTTGCACAGGAAAGGCGACCCTCAAAAAGCACTAATGATGTATAGAGCGACCATGAGAGCTTTTTAGTTGAAAAACTAGAAGATAAAAAAAAAACAGATTGCAGACTACAAATGGCATCACAGAGCACGGGAGACACCACCGCTCTGTGTAGGTCAGAGAGTTTGAATATGAAATGTACCCGACACCGGGGTTGTTTCTGGTTCAGCAGAGACACCATGTGTGTCATATGATCATATGTGATCCAGACTTCCTCTGGCAGTCTCAGGAGAAATCATTCCCATCTGATTGTGGTGCCTTTGCAGTCTTCAAGTCAGTCAGCCACACTCTGGACTATGCACCAGGGTTGGCAGGGCTGTTAAGCCTTTGAAAAGACTTTCTGAAGAATTTGTAGGTTAGTGCTGTGTGTATACAGAGTACTCAACATATACTCAACATATAAACCACAACAGAGAGGATCAGGTGGTCTGCACTGCTTCTTGGTCAGATTATGCACTTGTCATTCATTCAACCATTATCTTCTGCTTAATCCACACGGGGTCACGGGCCAGCCGGTGCCCACCCGGCAACTCTGGGCGCAAGGGCAGGAACAACCCTCGATGGAACGCCAATCCATCATAGGGTGCACACACACACAGTCATGCACACAGTCACACACTAAGGAGACACCACACAGAAATTACCCAGATTGCTCCACCCTGGGATTCAACCCGGGACCTTCTTGCTGTGAGGCAGTGGTGCTACTCACCGAGCCACCGTGCTGCCCATTATGCACTTGTGTTGATGTTAATTTGTTAGTGTTAAAAGAAAAAAAAAATTAAGAGGTGGATGTGTCATGCGTTAAGTAATAAGAGAAGTAATGAGTTTGAAATATGCACACGTAATGTAATGATAAGATGTTATGTTAATGTTATGAGATTAGTTTATAATAAAATACAAAGAGCTAAGGTGCCATACATTTCCCCTAGCTGGAAAAATATATATATATTTTTTTTAAAGATCCTAAAATTATCAGTTTAAAAGGAGGAGATGTAGTAAGCAGGTTCTAACATGTGATGTGTGCATGTGCGAATATGTATGTATTAAGGAAGCCTTAGTAAACTGTACTGTGTGAATCTCTTTAGTCTATTTATTTATTATGCAATACTTTTTTTTAGATAGAATAAGCTTTATGGTATTTGTTTTTTGTTTCTTGTTTTTTATTGGACTCTCATCATAAAAGTCAAAATATCGCAGGTGGCCCATCGTAAAATGGGGACTACCTGTACATGACTGAACCATTGCATATACCAATGCATATGTTTCACTGGAGCAAAGTGTTATAAAATGTAACAATGTTTCCAATACTGACACGTTCATAGCCAATTGGCATAACTATGAAGGATATGTTATAAGGCTTACTAAACTGTGGCTGTCGGTGGATTAGTATTGATGCATTAATAGTCTTTTCACATGATTTACATCCAAGTCACTACAGGATATTAACTATTTACATATCAATTATATTGTATTAGGTATTACAAGTAAATCTAGAGATTATTTAAAGTATACAGGAGAGCTTGCAAGTTCTACACTTTTATAGTGTGTTTGCATCTCTGGGGGTCCTGGAACAAAGCCCTTGGGGATACCTGAGTTGATTGTATAGCTTAGTGCTTTTCAATCTTGAATTCTGTTTGATCAGCAGGTGTTGATTACTTTTCTATAACAGCATGACTCTTATATAACCTTCTAAAGTTCTAATCACAGGTTTTTCTTAACGCCCTTGTCACTTAAAGATTGTTCCATAATAATAACTAATTTAAGTTGCCTTCTTAGTAACACAGTGGGTGTAAGTCCCACACAATGCTCACAGGCTGCAGGCTGCACATTTTCTGAGAATGCTATAGTTACAGTGGTGGAGCAGGGTTTCTCTGTTAAACCTTATGTGGTGTTTCATGCAGCTCTGGTGCCCCACAACACATAATAGTTACTGCTGCTGATGTCCGGTTATTAATGCTGTTGCTATGAACATGACTAGAGTTACAGCATCTCTTATTTTAGATTTACATAGACTTAGATAGATTCTGACATGGAAGAAGTAAATAAGAAAATGTTGTTTTATTCACAACTGAAACTCAAGCGATTCAGCATACACTCACCAATCATTTTATTAGATATACAGTCGATTCTGGTTAATAGGACCACCGGTTAATGGGA
Organism: Parotocinclus maculicauda; assembly: GCA_034780255.1. Classification (NCBI taxonomy): domain Eukaryota; kingdom Metazoa; phylum Chordata; class Actinopteri; order Siluriformes; family Loricariidae; genus Parotocinclus; species Parotocinclus maculicauda. Next base: position 188 of record JAUZSU010032708.1, on the reverse strand, counting down.
CCAGCCGCTTATTTGGACCAAATCCCAAAGTACGGAAACAAATCCTATTAAATACGTGTAATGTTATTCCGCTTATTTGGACCAAAATTCCACTTAATCAGACCAAAAACGTCTACAGTATGTAATATCCGTATGTAAAATCCCAATAAACTCTTTGTCTCTGGCACCACTACCCAAAAACTCTACCC
>JAUZSU010032697.1:0-10365 GCA_034780255.1 Parotocinclus maculicauda | reverse complement strand
GACTGAATTCATTCAAGCCCTACGATGTTCCCCAAACGTTCTGCAAGTTCTACAGCTAAAATAGTGTAGAAATACTTAAATAAATATAGTCCCTTCTTTGCATATATTCTTTTATTGTGGGGGGTCCTGGAACGTAACCCCCGCCATAAACGAGGGAAAACTGTATCCCCTAATGTTTGTGAGGAGTGTACCAGCACAACAGCCTAGGTGGGATCTGGATAGTGCCTTGTCCGTTCATGCAGGCGTGCTCTTTTGGAAGAAATCTGCCGCCTGCTGTTGTAAAGAAGCAGTCAGTTGTTTCCAGTTGAAGGTGCATTCACTTTTAGCATGTGTGCTGATGTAATGGAGAACGTTGAATAAGGAACCTGGGCAGATATAGATATTAGAAGATGAGGTAGTTAAGATGGTTTTAAGCTATGCTCACTATTGTCGTAGACAATGGATTCTGCCAGACATTAAAAAGCTCATTTGTACGTTTCATCAATAGCTGTCTTCTTTCACAGTCTGAGCAAGTGTCCCGTCTGGTGAAGATCCCTGGTATAATCATCTCTTCAGCAGCAGTTCGAGCCAAAGCCACCAGAGTGTGTCTGCAGTGCCGTGGCTGTCGTTCCGTCATCAGCAACATCCCGCTGCCGCCCGGCCTGCAGGGCTACGCTCTGCCTCGCAAGTGCAACACGTAAGACTTTTCTGCACGCCTGTATAACCAGTACCAAATGTTTGGAGTTCTACATGATGCTTATTTCTGATGGCCCTCAGTGAGCAAGCAGGTCGTGTCAAGTGTCCTGTGGATCCTTACTTCATCATCCCGGACCGGTGTGTGTGCGTGGACTTCCAGACCCTGCGTCTACAGGAGTCGCCTGACGCTGTGCCTCATGGGGAGATGCCTCGTCACATGCAGCTCTTCTGCGACCGGTATAAGTGTGCTTAACTACAGAAGGAAATGTTCTTGTGATGTGATCCATTGTGTAGAGTCTTCATAGTATTTTGATTCCTGTTGTATGTTCGTGTTCAGTAGATACAGATTTTATAGTCGCTTAATGACTATGGTGTGTGTGCTGTAAAATTGCACGTTATGTGATCTGGAAGTTGTCCGAACACCATTGTGGTGTACCAGTATTAACTAAGTAGTGAAGATGCTGTATTGACCACCACTAATTTTCACAAAAAAATTGTTTTTAGGTAAAATCTTATCTCACTGTAGAGCTGTGTGTAGCCCATTGGTTCCCTCGGCTTTTCCTAACCTTTCTTTTTCTTAAACACATTTCTGGAATGAGACACTGCTTTTTATGAGAGCGGAATGTGTAACATTGTAATATTTGTTTTCACAATATATGACATCGGTTTTCAGCTAAAGACTGAATTAATTTATTTTCGGTCTGAAATTTTTTTTTTACGGTGGTCAACTGCAGTCTCCATTCTTGTAGATGTCGCAGTATAGATTATATGTATTATATAATAAATGTATTATATACATTTTAGTTGTGTTTTATGCTGAATATAAAATTGTTGCTATATGTGGTGTAAATTCTCTTCTCTTTGCTCTTGTTTTCCCCAGTTACCTGTGTGACCGCGTTGTGCCCGGGAACAGAGTGACCATCATGGGCATCTACTCCATTAAGAAAGTGGCTCAACCAAAGACTAAAGGCCGAGATAAAGGGGCTGGAGTGGGCATCCGCTCTGCATATCTGCGTGTCGTGGGTATTCAGGTGGACACAGAGGGAGCTGGTGAGTGGAAGAAATGCGTTAATTGTTGTTAGGTCAGAATGACTGGAATTTGCTTGACTTTTGCGAGGAATGTTTAATCTTGATTTGGTTTTTTAGGCCGGGGTACCACCGGATCAGTGTCACCTCAGGAAGAGGAGGAGTTGAGGTCTCTGGCAGCTTCACCCTCCGTTTACGACTCCATCGCTCGCTCTCTAGCCCCCTCCATCTATGGCAGTGACGATCTCAAGAAGGCCATCTCTTGTCTTCTGTTTGGAGGCTCCAGAAAGAGGTGAGATCATTTAGCTTTACTTAAAATCCAAAGTAGGAAATCTTCAAAAGAAATTAGATTTAAAAACACATTTAAACCTGAAGTACAGTAATCAATTTTTATGCATATTTAAATTGCTAAAGAGTCGTTGAATCTTGGATCTTATTCCATTGTGCTCCTTCTTGCTTTGGGTAATATCACAGTTAAGTCAATTTTGTTTTTGCCAAATACAATACTTTATATTCATATTTTTTTATGCAACCTTTAGCTTTTGGGGTGTAGGTCATACAACTGGCATGTAATGTATTTGTTGTGACCCAGTCCAGGGTCAGCCATAACAAATGGGAAAGGGATAACAGTGTAGTATGTGAATAAATGTGGAGACAAATCTCACTGACTCACACTATTTTATCAAGTTGGTGGTATTGAACACTCTGAAGTTCAGGCTTGGCCCAGGTTAACACACTAAACAAAACCTCAGATATCTTGTACACCAACACTTCCCTTAAATTACAGAAAAATAAAGAAACAGAAGTATATTATAATTCCCTCGCTCTCTTGAACTCAACAAAAATTGCAGCTAAAAACTGGTGTCAAATATTTGCAATGATTTACACTAGGGGTGGAAATCTCTAGGCACCTTACGATTCGATTATGATTCAGAGGGCAACGATTATCAATGCATCTCGATTAGTTTTTTTTCTATACAGTTTTTTTTTCTTTACCATGTGACTACATTAAATAAATCTATGGTGTCAAAATAGGTCCTAAAGTTTTGAGAACCAAAAAACTCACATTTTGTAATAAAAACCTGTTTGTAAAGAATGTTTGTAATTGTCTATTTTGAGTTTAATATTCTTGAAGTATCTGTTTTCGCTTCCTCGGCGCCTTTTCTCCGTTGCACTTCTGTCTTGCTTACGCTTCAAAAAGTTTGAGTCTGACTCTAAGCCTTATTCTTAAAAGGCATAATCGTCAAACTAGCTTATATGAGAAAACATAAACACACAGCTTCCATGTTTATTCCTGACCATTTTCTAATCGGGGTAAAAGAGTGATGTTTTTTTGCTGACGTAGGGGGATCCCCCATCAACACCCCACCCCCCGAATCACGATGCATCGAGAATGTGAATTCCCCCCCCTTAATTAAAAGTGTATATACAAGTATTTACAAACAATGCCAGTAGGGATCAGACAAAAATCGAGGTCAGAGAAATACCATGGTCAATGCACAACAGTTTTTCAAACTGTCGCCCCAAAACCAATCACAAATAACTCCCCAAACTCCCACACTGCCACTTCTTTTGGGTCTCTTTATGTATATTGAGTGGAGAGATCCAAATCCAGGAGTGGATCCCAGGGCATGCGGGACTCTGGCCTGGGTGTCAAGCTTGAACCTGGAACACAGCACTTAAAATGACAGACATTACAGTCCTGCTGAAAGGAGATCTGGCTCCCATCTTATTTTACCGCGCCCATGTTATTGCTATTCGTTACTTTTAGCCAAACGGTGATCTGAATGTTATTGTGTGTACTAAGAGCCTGTCTGTGCTAGGTTGCCAGATGGTCTGACCCGCAGAGGTGATATTAATCTGCTAATGCTGGGAGACCCAGGAACAGCCAAGTCTCAGCTGCTGAAGTTTGTGGAGAGATGTTCTCCTATAGGGGTAATCCCAGTCACCCTTACTTCCCAAACTTCTCAAAGAGGCTAAGCATAGACTACAGGCCATGTGATCTTATTTTGTCTCAGGTCTATACCTCCGGTAAGGGCAGCAGTGCAGCCGGTCTAACAGCCTCTGTGCTCCGAGACCCCAACACTCGTGGTTTTATCATGGAGGGTGGAGCTATGGTGCTTGCTGATGGAGGAGTGGTCTGCATTGACGAGTTTGATAAGGTAAAACTTCTTAAAGCAATGCACAGACCTATGTAATATTACCTGTGATATTCTAAAGAACTGCTGCAAGCTTTGTGAGTATTTAATGTCTAATACCTGGTTCTAGATGAGAGAGGACGACCGAGTCGCCATCCATGAAGCCATGTAGCAGCAGACCATCTCTATCGCCAAGGTACCTGTAAAAGTTGTCTTTGCAGCCGTGTGAACTTTGGGCTTTTACTGACCTACTGCTCCTGTGTTAATAGGCTGGCATCACGACCACTCTGAACTCCCGCTGTTCAGTACTGGCGGCTGCCAATTCGGTGTTTGGCCGCTGGGATGACACAAAGGGAGAAGACAACATAGACTTCATGCCTACCATCTTGTCTCGTTTTGATATGATCTTTATCATTAAGGACCAGCATGATCAACAGAGAGACATGGTAGGTAGCTAGTAACTAAATACACTGCTTACAAAACTAGGGGATATTTAATTATGGGATATTTATTTTTAATATCATGCAATATTGTACATTTGGGCTGTGAAATTGAATTGATTTCCACTGGATTTTCCTCTGCTTGAGCCTGTGAAGGACCTGACATTACATGCTGTGTCAAACAGACCCCTAAACTCTTCCCTACATATGAGGAGCACCTTTAGTTACTGAGAGCACAATTGGTCAGGGTGTAAATGATTTAAACAACTCCCTTGTATGCTTTGATCATTACTGTGCAGCAACCGGTTGTCACACACATTCATGAACGTGGTCCGAGGCGACAACTTGGTCAAGCTTTTTTTAAAATATGAGTTCCTATTAAAATTAATATAGTAAAACCTTAATTTTTGTCATTAAGCCGCCTAAAGGGGCCTGATGATTACCGAAATGAACGATACCTGAAGCCATAGTTCCTATAAGAAATAACGTAAATCTAAATGTAAAATTTTAATATTTTATAGAGAATAACTAAAGTTCTGCATACAGAAAATGATGAGAAATACAGTTACACAGTAATCACTTGTATTTAGCACTCAAACTAACACAAACACTGGGAAAAACAATGGAAATGTTTCAGATGAAGGCACAGGAAAACCGGAATAAAAACTTTTACTGCACCGACTAATAAACTTGCTTTTATAGATTTTCCAGCTGTTCATACATGAATTTTTGTGAGCAGTCAGTGTAATTCTGCTATTAGTAATTCATATAATCGGACATCACATGGTCTGTCAGTTCACTCAAGGATTGATTTCAGTGCTGTAATTGTTAGAGTACTGTATTTTCCGCACCATAAGGCGCAATGTCAATTGCGGGGTTTATTTCTGTACTTAACCCATACGTAAGGCGCACGCTGAAACATGCGAAGCAAAACAGGGACTATTTAACAAAACACATTATTTTTTTTTGATCAATCTTCTCCCACCAATCCATCAAAATCTTCATGTTCTGTGTCTGAATTGAACAGCTGGGCAATTTCACTATCAAGCACTCCTGGTTCTCTCTTATCATTGTCTGAGTCTCATCACCAGATGGCTGTTCAGCAATGATACTGGCTTTTGCAAAAGCTTGGACAACAGTTAAAGCAGAAACTTTAGCCCAGGCATCCACGGTCCATTCCCATACGGTGGCGTAACTCGCCCGGCGCTGCCTCCCAGTCTTAGTAAACATGTTTGCCGTCTATCATGTTCTCTGATTAGTCTACGTACTGTACGTATTACGTCCCTGTGTCAGCCCTGTGTAAGCGGACCGCTTACCAAAGTCTCACAACAATACATTTATAGATTTTGGAACTCAGTACACATATAAGGTGCACCGGATTACAAGATGCATGTCTAAGGCTCTTTGGTGCACCTTATAGTGTGGAAAGTACGATACTCGTGACCTAGTGTTTATTTAATGGGGTTTTGTGGGGTTTGTTTTAGACACTGGCTCGTCATGTGATGAACGTTCACCTAAGTGCTCAGACCCAGACCGAGGGTGTTGAGGGAGAGATTCCTTTGGCTACTCTGAAGAAGTACATCGCCTATGCCAGAACGTAAGTCTGCGTTATAACGAGTGTAATACTAAGGCCAGACTTTTATTATTGCTTGTTTCGCGGATCCGCTGATGATCGTATTTGAAGAATAAAAAAATATATATAAATTTTTTTTTTAGTTCGCGGATCCGCCACAGTACTAATGGTTGGAATAAAAAAAATAAAAAAAAAAACATTTATTTTTTAGCTTTTTCCGCCCTCTGGTGGAGAGCCAACGGTATTGTTCTGTACATTACATTTTTTTCCAGATTCACTTTTTTTCACTTTTACAATTTAATTGTAGATTAAATAAATTGTATTTTTTTCTTTCTCCTTCCTTGTATTGATTCCACGTAGTCCTCGAGAAATTGAAAAGTGCTGAAAAAAAGATTATTTTTTTCCTCCCTCCTCAGTATATTCTTAAGTACGGACATCTGAGGAACAAGCAATTAAAAAAGTCTGGCCTAAAGTACAAAAATGCATTCTGTATATGAGTACGAATTAATTAATATGGATTTGAAAAGCAGAACAATCTGCCCTGTCCTATATAACTTTTCTCTATTTTTGGCTAAAAGTAATGCAGTGTTTAATTAGTACACTGTGGGGGGCAGCATGGTGGCGAGGCACCTAGCGCGGTCACCCCTCAGCACCAGCATCCCCGGTTGATTCTGATCTCAAACTCTGCGGCTGGAGTTTGCGTGTCTGTATGGGTTTAATTCGGTTGCTCCAGTTTGTTTCCACATGCATGTTATGTTAACCAATATTTCCTACTTTGAGAGTGTATCTTTCTTATGTGTAAATGTTACTGGACATGAAGCCTAACTCCTTAAGTCTTAATACAGACGTTTTTAAACCTTACTAACCCATCACTAGCTTTTCATTAGTCACTAACAAGACCAGCGTCCTACATGTGCACCATATGGCTTTCCACACAACCATAATTTTAGATTGAATTACGTTCAGAGCATCTAAACTGAACTGTGTTTGTGTGTGCTGCTCAGAAAAGTTAGCGAATATATATTTAATTAGATTTCAAAATGAAATGGCTCCTTATTTTTGAGCTCTATATAAAGATTTGTGATTGTTTTTTATTGGTGAATCATATCCACTTTGTTACTGTTTAAGCAGTGTCATTGACTGTTCTTTTTTTTTAATGAGGTTTGTGATGATCACACTTTCTCCGACAGAAAATGCGGCCCTCGTCTCTCTGCGGCTGCCGCAGAGAAGCTAAAGAACCGTTACGTGGTGATGAGGAGTGGAGCGAGGGAGCACGAGCGAGAGAGCGACCGCAGAGCCTCCATCCCCATCACAGTCAGGTCTGGAGCACACCAGCCTTCTAGTTTAGCTTCAGAAGTTACAGCTTTTATAGAAACTTACAGGAGCATTTGGGTAACACCAGGTTCAATCCCTGTGTGGAGTCTGCATGTCCTCCCCGTGTCTATGTGGGTTTACTCCCACTGTCCAAAGACATGCGTGTTAGGTCAATTGATTACTTTAAATTGGCTGTGTGTGTGTGAGTGAGATGCGATGCCGTTAGCGACGTTAAGCAAACCAGATAAACTAACAGGAGCATTTAATCTTTGAGCATTTATTGGCGTTAGACACATTAGTCGCTGAGCTCGTGATCTTGCCTACGTTGACCCACCACCCTGGTAATCTGGGTTTGGGTCCCCAGAGTTGGATACATTTGTAAAAGCTGCGTTGGATTTTAAGATCCCATATTAATTTTGTTGATATACAGACAATTGGAGGCAGTTGTGCGCATTTCGGAGTCCCTGGCTAAGATGAAGCTGCAGGCGATAGCGGGAGAAGAGGAGGTAGATGAAGCTCTAAGACTCTTCCAGGTATCCACACTGGATGCTGCACTGTCTGGCAGTCTGTCAGGTACGTGTGTTCACCACAGTTTCTAATGGCACTTTTATCGACAGTACTGTGCAAATGTCTTAGGCCACCATTAGAGTAGTTATACCATTGCAAAAACTGTTTATTCAGTGCTATGATGACATAAATCATTATTTAGTGCTCTCTTTATTAAAATACTACCAGGTAATACAGGAAACTTGTGCGTCTTCTGTAGTTTGCAGTGGAAAGCATTTAGTGTGACTTGAGTAATAGCAACATCTGCTAGCTTTTTCAGGATGAAACGTTTACCCTTCTGCAATCTGAAGAAGCTTGAGCAGGAATTTTTGAAAGAGTAGCAGCCAAGAAACTGCTTTTTCAGAAGGGGAACAGGGTGAAATGGATAATATGTACTAAAGCTCATAAAGACTGGAATGAGGATCAGTGGAAAAAAAGATTATTGGACATATAATTATTAATTATTGACAATGTTACGTATGGTTGTTCTAGCGTTGGTAAAACAAAGTGTAATGGTGGCCTTGGACTTTTGCTCTGTCCAAATTCTCCCCAAAAAAAACCTTTCGATTGCTATATACCTGTGCTCAGAGTGCAAAAAGCTTAATGCTTTGTTCCCTGAGCTCCAATCTTTTAAAATGTATTTATTTATTTTTAACCCCTAGCCTTTCTTTGCTCATTTCTGACCTAGAGAGGTTATTTTTTTTAGGCTTGAATTAAGTGGATAAGAAATTAATAATTAAAAGAAAAAATGCAGTTTCCTCCTCTGGCTTTATTTAAAAAAATGTTAAACCTAGTTCATCGAAGGTGGGCCAAAAAGTGAGTGTTGGTCCATTTGTGTGGCTTTGTGGTTCCGCAAGTCTGTCATGTCGTCGTAGCTACAGTTCTTCCTGCCCAAAGTTACTCACCACCACTAGAGACTGAACAGGGAGTAACAGTGCAGGGACGGAATTCTGTGTAACACACATTAATGGTGATACCTGTGGGGTCTCCATATTCCCCCAAATAATGGGCTGATTTAATAATATGTAAGCATAACGTTAAAGCTCGGCATGATTTGTACTTTTAGGTGTGGAAGGTTTCACTACACAGGAGGATCAGGAGATGATCTCTCGTATAGAGAAGCAGCTGAAGAGACGTTTTGCCATCGGGTCGCAAGTATCCGAGCACAGCATCGTCCAGGATTTTACCAAACAGGTGAGAAAAGCTTACTAATGGATTAATGTTTACATTCAAAAATTAACGGATAGGTCTACTGTAAATGCAAAAATGTAGATGCATCTCGTTTGAGCCATTTGCCAACTGCTGCCGCCGTCAGGTGAAAGGGAAAATTGCAGTAAGTTAATATGATATACAGTGTTCCCTCGCCACTTCGCGGTTCCCCTTTCGCGGACTCGGTGCGTTGCAGGTTTTCCAAAAATATTAATGGAAAAAAATATATCGTGGGTTTTTGCGGAGGGCGATCTGCACATGCGTAGTACGTGTGGTATAAGTTAACGTATACATGTATTTGATGAACTTTTACATAAAAATCTCAAACTGTATAAAAATGTTCAAAATATTAATTCTAACAATAACGAAATGTTATAAATCATAAAATATTACGATTTACAGTAAAGTCATGCTGCAGGCCAATGAAAATGTATATATTTTTATATAAATGGGGGTAGGCAAACACGGGCTAAAATGAGAGCAGGGTGATAATTTCAGTACATACATGGCTTAACAGCATAAATTAATTACACCAGATCTATGATGTAACTCCAGGTCTTGTTCATTCTTTTGTCTGAGCAGAAATACCCGGAGCATGCCATCTATAAGGTCCTTCATCTGATGCTGAGGCGAGGGGAGCTGCAGCACCGCATGCAGAGGAAGGTTCTCTACCGGGTCAAGTAGATCGGCGTGTGCCTCTGCCTCTTCATAAATAATACTAATGGATAAATTCATGAAAGGATCAAACTGAAGGCACATCGCATGCCTTTTAGAACGTTCTCAGATAGAATGCTGAGCATTTGTAAATAGTTTGAGCAGCGTTTGTTGTGTGCACTCTCTTTTGCTGTTCCTTTTCTAACGATTTGTGCCAGTCGTGTGGATCTGATCCTAAACCTGGTCCTTTTTGTCTTTTGTGATCAGTTTTGGCTAATGTTGTTAGAAATCACGTTCAGTCTGACCGCAGTTTCACAGACAGAAGTCAGTTCCTCATAACCAGAGTAAAAATGTGGTAATAAAGAATTGTAAATGATTTGTGTACAGAGAAGAATTTATTTTATTTATTTCAAATAGTCTGCATAAAGTGTTAATATTGATCTCATTTTTTTAAACTTATTTTTTTAAATATTGCATAACCGGGGTATGAGAATGTCTAACAGATTAGTTTCACATGGTATATTTATCACAATGGTTTGAAGGACAGTTTCACAAAGAGCTTTTGAAACATAAAGCTTGAGTTGAATCACTTGTGAAGCTCTTCTGTACCCCTGTGTTTTTTTGCACCAGGATCATGGGTCTGTTCCAGAATCTATTGGGTGCAGATGAGAATACAAACTAAACTAGAAAATGCAGCTCCTGGAGGAACTGCAGATGTGTGTTGCATCGGTGCCGTTGGTTCTGGCCTGGGCAGGTCTGAGACCCGGCCGATTCTGATCGAGCTCCGGTC
>JAUZSU010032686.1:0-10365 GCA_034780255.1 Parotocinclus maculicauda | reverse complement strand
CCTCCCAAGGTTTCTTGCTTCCACTTTTAGGGATTTTCCTTGCCACTGTCGACCTAGGCTTGCTCATTTTAGGCTTTTTAAGATCATATAAGATTATAAAGCTGCTTTGAGACGATGCTCTGTTATAAAAAGCGCTCTACAAATCTTTCATCTTTAACCTCAACACTACTGGATCGTGTGTTAATCATTACACCAGGGCAGCAGTTCCAGGAAAATCACACCCCTCGTTCGTTACTGTTTAGCTCGTTAAGCAGGCTTGTAATTCCTGCTCTAGTATTTTCCATAGCAACAGCAGTTATAAACAATATTTACACCCTAGCGCCAAAAGTTTCTGGACACCCAAAAAGGCAATAGCCTTCAGTTTTCTGAGATGGCTTTCCACTAAAATTTGGAAACCCAGGCTTACTGTTGTAGATTTGGCGGTGTTACCAATAAACAAACCCAATAACAAACCCAATAACCACCAGCCATTAGACCTTTTTCTTCTCCAATATGTCCATTAATCTCTTTCTTTATCAATTAACCAATCAAATTTTATTTCTAGAGCGCTTTTTATAACGGAGCATCATCTTAAAACAGCTTTATAATCTTATATGATCTTAAAAAAACAATCCCAAGTGGAGCAAGCCTAGGGTGACAGTGGCAAGGAAAATCCCTGATAGTAAAAGGAAGACACCTTGGGGGGAACCAAGACTCAAAATGAGACCCGACCTCCATGGGTGGTCTAGATGTTAATTAGGTAAATACTTAAAAGTATATTATAGTATTAGTAAAATTAAGTAAGTAATACATTTTAAATTAATATTAATATTTAAGTTGGTAATAAAATAGATTATAAAATCAGTGATCAGTGGGAGGTCCTACGAGACACTTTCTTTAAACCGTCAGCTGCTTAATGAATCGTTTTGCATTAACTAAGACTCGCAGATGACATGTTTAGGTGTCCAGATACTTTTAGTCACATTACGTATAAATGTAAACGCACAGGTACGAGCCACATCAGGTTATATGTTCAGTTCTGTAAAATGTTTTACAAACTTTTAAATTTGGCGCATTTCTACAAGAAAAGGTGCTTTTATTGTACCAAGGGTTTCCAAACGGTCCCGAATTAGACGCGGGGGGTGACGAATATAAATCAACATCCTAACGGGTTCAATCCATCCTATAAATCCCTAAACCTTTAAGCCCCTTAAAAATTTCATTAACTAGAACACGATCATATGGAAGCTAAATCTGATTCTAATTAAAATCTATAAAATGAACCGACCCCTCTTGCCCCCCTTCCTGGGACGTCCTGTAGGTGGTTCGTCGACGTGTCTCAATACTTTTGTCCCTATAGTGACTGTAGGAACTCGAAAACGGGTCGTTTAAGACAGAAAATGACTCTTATTTTAATTAAGACAAAAAAATTTGACGCAAATCCAAATATATTAACGCGAAACATTCCTGATCTTTGACGTCCGATACGAGCTCGTGCTTCTGCGTAAGAACAGCTTGTAGTGAATGCAGATCTAGACAATATATGAATATAGATTATACACTTTATTAAATCATCTTACACCCAGACGTATCTACAATTTCTCTTTTACCTTCAGGAGGAACGAACTGAGTAGAAAAAGTTTGGCCCTCACGTTCTATTTCGGAGACGGGACATCCCCGTTTGAAAAGTGACGCTCGTACACCCTGAATTAAATGGAACTCGTTACTGATTAAGAAGTGACGCGATCTCGTCACACACTGCCAGGCTTACGGGGTCACACAGGCACTTCTTAAATAAGATTTGCCCAAACATCAGTGAAATCAGAAGCCGTTAGCCCACTGCGTATGTCAGGAGTGCCAATGGTACCAGTAAAGAAGACGAGGACATCCAGTGTACACCAGCAGACACACTGCTTTTAGTGCAAACCTTCATTAAGGCTGCCTTACTGCCCAGGAACTCCCTCTATAAACCTAAAATCAGACACACAGAGAGAAATTTATTTCTATAGCACGTTTTTAAATCGACAGAGCATCGATTTAAAGCAGCATAACAATGATCTAAATCTACAGCTCACAGTTAGCAAGTTTATGGCAACAGTGGCAGGGAAAAACTCCCTAAATGTGACGAGGAAAAAATGAGGGTGATCAGGACTCAAAAAGGGACCCAAATTTTAAAAATGAAGAATAAATTAATGATAGTAGATTAAATATTAATACAATAAAAAATCAGAATATGAATAAATAAAATATAACAAAATAGAGAATAATAAAACTACAAAAAAACATAAAATTTAACAAATTTAAAAAAAAAAAAAAAAAAAAAAAAAAAGAGTTCAAATTTAATTAATAAAAAGAAAAAATAACAAATATTTATAAAATCAACAAAAAACATTGAATATGATTTATTAATAAATAATTAACTAGAAAAGAAACAAATATAATAAATATAATGTGGAATATAACAAATTAGAGTTAGAAAGATAAGAGTTCAATATAATAATTAAAATGAATAATTCATTGAAATTTTTTTTTTTTAATAATTAAAAGGAAATATAACAAATAAAATATAGAATTTAAAATTCTATATAAAAAATAGAATTTAAAATAATTATATTTATTATATTACCAATTAACAAATCATTATGTGTATATATATATATATATATATATATACACACACATGTAATCAATAAAATGTGATTAAAATATGTAATATAACAAATTAAACTGAGTTAGAAAATTTAAGGTTATTAAAAAAAGCTTAATATGTTAATTATAATAGAATATTAGAATATCAAAGTTAAATGTTATATAATGTAATGATTTACTATTAAATAATAAAAGAAATATATATATATATATATATATAATAAATAAAATGTAATAAAGTAAGGAATATAACAAAACAGAGTAAGAAAGATAAAATAGAATTCAATATTACGAATAACAAAACAGGGATTATAAAAAATAAAGACAAAATAGAGAGTATACAAAATAATTATGAAAATTATTATTACAATTATGAAAATAATAAATATACATAAATATATGTACAGATAAATAGAAACAAGAAACATAGGATTTTATGCATATTTACTAACAAATATGATCAAATATCCATTTCTAAAAATGTTTTCATCTTTTTATTCCATTGAGAAATTTTCTAAAGATTAAAAGAAAACGATTAAGGTTTTTGTTTCTAAAGGAACCGTCTTATTTACTCTTTCTCTTAAATGAGGAATATCTTTATGTCTAAATAATCGGTAAAACATTGGGGTAGGAGTACCGGCCGTGTAAATCTTACAGGAGAAAGCGTAGCTCTGATGGACCTTTAGTTAGGAACGCTGCAGTGGAAGTGTGTCCATGTGAGCATTCAGCTTTAGCTCATTCTCCAGGATCTGAAGAAGCTGCTGCATGGAGGGCAGGTGGCCCGACTCCAGCTTCGACCAAACAGGTACATCTACGAACCGAGGTCCAGAGAACACGGTCAGTACGGCCAAACCTACGAATACTTAACCGGATCCGATCGGTTTAGAACTTACCATTCAGTGAGATTTCAAAGGCTCCAGTAGATAAGCACTGATTTTCTATCATGTTACTGAGGAAGAAAACCATCATACACGCATAGATCTACAAAAAAACAACAATAACAACAACACAGGTTAACTCAGTCATGCGTTTCTGTCTTTTATGTGACAACCAACATTTGTTGTTGTACTGAAAGCGATGTTATATGTAAGAAATAAATTTACATTGCTTGTTTAAATATAGGGAACAGAATTAAAAGAGAATTTAATAAAAAAAACAAATAAAATAGAAAGCAAAAAAAATAAAAATATGATAAGTTCGATGTTATACTGAATACAAAAAATAGGGAACATACCAAAATAATGTCTAAATAAAATAATGATCGCAATAAGTTTAAAATAATAAAAATAACATTAAAAAATAATCATACAAATGAAGAGCATCATTAAAAAGAAGCAATAAACAGAGGCTAAATATTGGAGGACATAATATAATATAAAACTGCAGAATATAATACTTAAATAATACTATATTTTAAAAGTTTAAAGGTTTTTAAGTCTAACATCCAGAAGATAGTGCTGACCATAAGGTTCACTAAAAGGTTTTAGTTTTGCCTGATTTTATTTTAGGCAATTTAGTCAATAAGACCTTGATTTTTCTCAAATAAAAAAAAATAAAAAAAAATTTTTTTTTAAACTTAACTAGTTAGTTGTTAATTTTTCGTGTTACTTCCCTTTTGTATATTTGCTATTACAATTTATCAAGAAGATTTCAGGCTATGCTTTATAAAAGGATGAGGTTTTCCTTTCCCAGCTGAGCATCTGTGCATTAAATCCCTAGTTTTAAGTTTAGTCGTTCCTTACCTTGTTCTCCTGACCCCAAAGCCAGATTCCGGGGGCCTGCATCCCGACGAAAGCAAACGGATCCTTACCAATAATAACCAGGCCAATTATTACAAGCTTAAATATGGACATAAAGGAAGCAAAGTGTCTGCAAAAGAGAAGCACAGTGAGTCTGTGAACACGTCAACACACAGCCGAGTTACGAAAAGGTAACACACACACACACACACACACACACACACACACACACACCTGTATATGGGCTGAGGCAGGTAATTCTCGCCCTCGATGCGGATGTCTGGGTACCTCTGGGTAAGAACCCGTGTGTACTCCTCAAACACCCGCTTGTAACCTCAGGAAATGCTGCAAAGAAATAAAAACATAATGAAAACACGATCTAAAATTAATATCAATACCCAGAAGACTTTAAAATTACAGAAACTGGACGGTCAAGAGGTACGAAAGGTTTACGCGTAACACTCTGAACGTCTAAAACAAATAAACATTATCATTTTACCAAAATAATACGATTTCTAATGGTTTTGCATAAGCATTTGCTAAATTATTGAGGGTTTTTATTTTTATTTTTTACTAAAATGCAGTGACAGTGTTTCAGAGTCTCTGATAACTGCTGTATAACTAATGGATCATAACTTTATGGTTAGTTATAAACCATTTATAATAAACTAAATGTATTTTGTACATTTTGGTTCGAAAGATTTAAATGAAATACATCCACGTTATTGTTTTAAGTAAATTTAGTAGCATGCACCCTTATATGTACCTTCAGAGAATATATATAAAAACTCCAGCATTTACTTGAGTATTTTATTATTATTATTATTATTAATCATCATTAATACTTGTAAAAGTAAAGAACGTACACTTATGCCTTCTGTGTATAAAGTACACAGTTCGTGTGATCATGTCACATGACTTTATTTACCCTTTACACCAACCTACTAACTCCAAATTTAAAGGCAGTCACCTTTACACCTGTCCCGCACGATTTATTTACTTAAAATTAATGTATAAAGAGATTTAAACGTTAGCTAAACAGATGAGCCGCTTAGCCCTGCTTGTTTACGTCGAGTTGGAAGCGGCTGCTTGTGAGCACGCGCGCTATTAGCAACAAGGCTAAGCTAACAAGCGTTGGGTTAGCACTCTTAAGTTTTCGCTTGTCGTCGATGTTTCTCTTACCAGATCTGGAATTTGAGCAGAGGTCCGGCGGCGTAGTGCATTTTTAGCTTTTTTATACTGCCATTATCAGCCGTAGCGTGATACAGCGAAAATAAGCAAACAAACAACAGCGATAAGGCTAGTCTCTTCATCCTGCTGTCTGCGCTTCCTCACAGAGACAGAATGGCTTCCCTTCTTCTCTCTTCCTCAAACTAAGTGCAGCGCTGCACACCGCCCCAAACTGTCCCCAAGTGTAAAAGAAATCAAGCATCTGCCCTTACTTTACAGCAGGGGTGTATAAAAGTTTTTATCGGGGGGCCAAAAGTAAGACTCTCTGGGCACATACCGTCTAATAAAACAACGCTAATAGGACTACTGCTATTAACCTGTTTGCTAAAGCTAAAGTAAATCTCGACCAATTTAAACCTCTCGATGTTGTTAATATTTTTTTTGCACCCACCTCTCTTCTCTCTTCTCTCAAAACCAGATTAATATTGCCTACATGTCTGAAACTTACTGCGTTTTACGTTCTATTTTTCGTTTCTGAAGTTGTTACTACCTTGTCCAAGCACGTACAGCACCTTTTATAACTAAACAATGTCTCAACAGCTTTAGAAACATCTAAGCTCACAGTGGCAAGGAAAAACTCGAAACCAGGTCTCAAAAAGAGAAATCTTATGTTCTACAAATAATTTATTCAAATGACCTAACAAAGGGTACTCAAACAAAGGTTCCTTAAGCTCTGAGGCAGCTATACCACCATGCTGCCCATTTTCTAATATTTATATGTTATTTTAGCCAGATTTACAGTTAAATATGGTCTTTAACTGTGCTTTTATGAGCAACGATCATTTATGAACAGATCTGCCTGCAATTCCAGCTTCATTTCAGCCTCAGGGTTCCCAAATAATCGCGCATTACTGTGTGGAACGCACTTACGCTGCTTATTTAATTTACAGATTTATAGGATATTAATACCAGAACGAGACACGGGACACACCTGCAGTAATTGTTTTTATTACCTACGTCCTAATGCAGGACTACAAAATCACAAAAAACAGCCTTTATCCAATATTCCTGTTCTATAAATATTAAATACACTAGAACTACATTCTTATATAATATAGCGTTTATTTGTTAATACAGGGCATGTGGACTGGGGGAGAATACGAATCAGAAAGGCTCTGACCCATTTTTGGCAAAGTAAAGTAAAGTAGAGTAAAGTAAAGTATGATTCTTTGGATTGGTAGCACCCATAAAATCCAATGATGGGTTTCTGAGATAGGATTGTCCTCCTGGTGCCCCCAAACTAAACCTGGTCCCTGGAAATAAACTAAACAACTTCATAATTGAGCTCTTGGTGACTGCTGCAAACGTCATCACTTGTAAATTAAAATCATTTTCCTAAATCACTCCTATAAGCATTCTCAATGACAATGTTCTGCTGCCCCACCCCAAGGGGCACAGCGGGGCACGTTTCAGTTTCGGACTGCTCCTCTGGACGGATGCAACACATATGCTTTGCACACACATGTTTGCATGGTAAGCTACACTGTGGTTGCTCTGTTGCATTTGACTCCCTCTTCGTTTCCTCTCGAACCTCTGGCCCAGCTTTTGGGGCGGTCAGAAATTCTGGCTGCACTGTACAGTGGTTCACTCCGAAACCTCTCAGGACCTGTGTGACGGTCACCAGGAGATGCGAACACTGTTGCTCGCCCAGCTCCAACGAACAGTGAACATGGACCGAAGCGACGAGGCAAGCGTCCGAGAGTTGCCAAACATGCAGCTCGTGCACAGCTAACACGCCGGGCACGCCTCTGATGTGAGCCATCACTTCCTCTATGCTTAAGTGCTCTGGAATGGCCTGGAGCAACAGTAAACCATGGTGCCAGAGCTCAGGGATGGTGGTCGCAAGCAGAACCACCACGGTGATCAGGGAAAAGCCTGGGTCCAGATACAGGAGGACATGGCAGGGCCAGTGACGGTTCGAACAGTCTGGTTTGAAGAGAAGAACGAGGCCATTAACCAGAACCAGCACAGAACCAAGGAGACTCTGAATCGTGACCATGATGCTCCTGTAGCTGCAGTACCATGCCATGTGAGGCTGCTGGTGAACTGGAGGCAGAATCACAAAACATCCATTACGTTAGGATTTTAGGGTTTGAAAATAAGAAATTCGGGACACGAATTGACACATCGAACCGTTTTTAAAATTCTATACGGAAACAACCTTTAAAAGGAGCTTTTCTTACCAGTGTGGCTTATACTGGTGGGGCATGTGGCCATTGTAGCAGCAGACCCTGTGGTGTTACTGGTCTGTTGAGTCTGCTGAGTGAATTCGTTGGGGTTTGGCTGCTCTGCATTGGTGCATGTTGGTGCAGCAGTAGGGCGTGTTTGGCAGGATGGGATCTGCTCTGGATCTAGCACACCTGATGCTACGGAGTTGCAGAACATGAGCGTCGAACCTTCTAAAGACACACATTACAAGACATTACAGCTGTCCATAGAACCTGTTTCTCTGACCAAACCTTCGACTGTACTATAAAAAGTCATACCTTTATCATTAGTCTCACTGAGCGTATCTGCCAAGTCTTTATTCTGAGCTCCCATGTCTGTTCGTCCACGTCTTCTCCAGACCAGCATGAGACTATTGAAGAGCAGACTAACCGCACCTAGAACTGTAGCCAGAAGAGGGCGCTCTATGTAATGGGGACGCGCTAAGTGGCCTAGGATCTCGAAAGCAATAGAGACGCACAACGAGACCAGAAGCAGAGATGAAACCAGAGCTACGAAGGGCTGGGCACGCAACTTCGTATACTGGTACTCGTTAGAGCAACTGGAACTGGAACTGGCACTTGTTTTAGGGTTTGCGTTTGGATCCTTTAGCGCCGGTCGCTGGGCGTCTACGGAAGGGCAAGGGTTAACGACCGAGGTCCCAGATGTTCCTACAGGGATGGTCGATGGATAAAGTATAACATGAACGAGGACGTAGATGGTGTGGAAGCTGTCCACCATGTTAATGAGGGACTTACAGAGACGTCCCACCGTGATCTCGCACAACAGGAGCACAGAGGTGAAGGCCAGCAGGGATTTGTGCGGGCAGCTTCCCCATAAGGTCGACCCTTCCATGGCAAACCCTGAGCACGCAAAATACCGCTTTCAAAATAACGCACCGATCAGAAAACTCAAGAACACTCGAGGTAGAAAGTCTGCCTGTCGCAGTGAAATCTACTTACTCTTCTTCTCGGAGCCTCCGACAGGTCAATGTGGTGAACCTGGAAAGTAATAGGAGACTAATTAGTTTATTTCTGATCCAGGAATGTGCTGTGAAAAGCAAAACTCTTCCTACCATGTCCAAAAAGCTCACCCTCGTCAGGACAGAGTTACAGAAAAAACACCACGGGGGTCACCAAGTCTCCTAATCTTACCTTCAGATGAGTTGTAAGGTCCGACAGTAGAAGGTCTTTCCAATCAAAGGCTTACAAAGGTAAACATCTGGAGCTGCTAAATGCTACTCGATTTGTATTTGATTTGAACCTTTCGATGGTCAGATTAAACAAAACGGAGCTTTTAGGTCAAAAGGATTGGTTAAAGAAGAAGGGTGACGACACCGACAAGAATCTGATGCCTCCGGTGGAGGATCTGTCATGATGTGGGTCCATTTCTTGGTGATTTAGTTCCTCCAAAAGCCCTAGGAACCTTATTAGAGTACATGGCATCATGGACTATATGAAATGCAGGACGTTTTAAGGCAAAAAAATGGGTAGGTCTTCCAACAGGACCATGATTCGAAATGTCCAGGTCCTGCTCCTGCATCTGGAGGCTGAAGATTTGATTTGGATTTGATTTGGAAAGGGCGCTTAGAATAAACGATAGATTAAATAGGGGTTGAGGAACTAAACATTTCGAACATTTCTTCAGTCAGATTAATTCTCACACACACACACACATAAAATCTGTTTCTTATGAATATATCTTGTTACCCGGATAGCCTTGTGCAAAACATAATTGGCCCAAAAGGGCAATAAATACTAATCTAAACGGTAAACACACACACAGAAAAATTTACAAGACGTTAGATATTTTTTTAAGATATTTTTCAAGCGAAACTCAACAGTACGTTATGCGAAATCGATTAGAAACCAGATTTTAAACCTCATGCTTCACCTGTAGCTTCGTCTGAATCCTGCAGACTCCGAATCGCATCACGACGTGACCGATATCAAAAATGCCCCAAACTTACCCGGAGGTCTCTAGAGAGGCATCTATCCAGGTTCCTCCTGCTTCTGCTGTTCCTGCATCACAAAGTTCCTCTAGCTGAAGCTTTTGCACTTCATTACAGGGATCCTTTCTCTTTCTTCCACGCCTCCAGCAGATCTTAATCTCTATCATGTGAACCGGTTCTTCTCCTGTTCGTTACTCTCAGTCATGCTCCAACCAGGATTTCATCTTTGGTTTTTTTTAAGGAGTTCACTATGAGTTTAATAGGTTATCAAGATGAATTCAAACCCTACGGTGTGACCTTCAGAAATGTTCAGTTTTTATTAAACGTTAAAACAAGTGTATAATAATTGGTAATAAAAGGGCATTTTAAGGCCACGTTTGGATGAGGGGCTCAAGAAGAATGATCATGGCTAAATCTAACAATTCCAAGCTTACCACTATTGAAACAAGCCAAGTATTGAAAATACAGTCGAATCTGGTTAATAGGACCACATTGGGCCGTGATTGTTTTGGTCCTAATAACCGGCTGGTCCGAATAAACGAACATGCCCTATGTTAGAAGACGGGACGTGCTATGTAACATATTAAATGTTTATTAAACCTTTATTGTACG
>JAUZSU010032675.1:0-10365 GCA_034780255.1 Parotocinclus maculicauda | reverse complement strand
AATTTAAGACAATGTGGAATAAGGCTGTAACGTAACAAAATGTGGAAAAAGTGAAGCTCTGGGAATACTTTCCGGATGCACTGTATATTTACTATTAAAGCAATCACAACGATGCCTTCATGCGATGCCCTGTCTATGGTTGGACCCTGCCTTCCGTTCTGTCCTACCAAAAAGGGCCTGGCTCTGCCTGACCCTGAATTGGATACTGGATTGTACAGACATGAAATGCATGTAGTACAAATGCAGTATATGGTCACATTTAAAATTAAATATCCCATCACTAAATATCCCATATTTTTTTGTGAACAGTGTAGTTCTGAGCATTAAATTTAACAAAGCATATTTCATTACAAATATTCATTCAATCACAGTGAGTGAGAATAATACAAATAAATAAATATATATGCTGGTGGTTGGGCTGGGCACGATCTTGATGCTCTTGAGTCGATCGGACATTCAGCTGACATCAATAATATTGTCCCAAAACCTCTTGCTGATCACAATCCCAAGGCCATTTCAGGTGTTATTTTTCTTATTTTTCTTTTCAGGTGATCTTTTTACTTTGTTTCTTTGTTTTCACACACGTGATGTCAATACGACAACTTTTTATTACTTCAGCCAATTCTACATCATCTTCCACTTATCGTTTCAATATTGATAGGCACAGTCTGTATATGAACTTGCTTCTGTAAACCGCCTTGTCCAGGGGTGGGGATCCTTCGCAAATTGGCTAAATGCTTCTATTCTTTTAAATTAGAATAGAATATATATACTATATATATACATATAATCAGTATACAATTGATAAAAAAGAAACTTCAGAAATTCCTGCATGCTTTCATTTGAATCCCAACATGAGCATCTTGTGATGTTACTGAATGCTTGACCTTCTCTGTCTTCAAGTGACGCATAAATGCTCATTCAGTTTAAGGTCTAGGTGACTGTACAGTAAAATCAGTACTTTCTTGATATTCTTTTGTTTTCAAGCAATCGTTGCAAAGCATTGTGTTGTGTTTTGGACCATTTTTTTGCTACAGCACAATTCCTCCACAATGACCCATACATGCATTTTCACCAGTGGTCTCAGACTTTTTGCCCTGGCTGTATCTGTTTAGCAATGATTGTTCTCTCACCATTGATGGCCAAGGTAACTGTGCAGACACACATATGTCATTAACTATACACCTATTAATGAAAAGTGCACCTACATGGAAGAAGTTTGCAGTATATATTTGATTATTTTATTTGGTTAAGTAAGTATACAATATGCATAAATATCAGTAAAAAAAAAAAATAAATTAAAAAAAAAAAAAAAAAAATTATATATATATATATATATATGTATTAAATGTATCCCTCTTTATTTTGGGTAAACCTGTCAAAACTCAGATAACACTAAAATGGACTCTGAAATAACTTCACCCAACATCTTTTATGGCATAATTAAAGTTATTGTAGTTCCTCAAATAGGTTGGCTCATAGAGGGAACCAATCAAAACGTACATGCCTGAAGGCATATTCAGACAATTTTTGATTCTTAGAGTGACATACTGTGTTTATAAAATATATTCATATATCATCTGTGATAAAACATGAATTTATGCAGGCATTTATAATGTATTTTCCCACAAACTCTGACACACACTGTGAAATGATTGCATTATTATTTCAGTAAACATATTTCTAGAAATTATAAAATTTCGGCATTGCACTGTTAGACAAACATTTCACCTACAGCGGATGGGTGTAGGTGTCAATGAAAAAAATATCATGTGCAGTTCCTGAAGGGGAACCCAAAGGCATACATATCTGCGGTCCACTGGCAATATGTTTTTGTCATACTCCTGGCTTGCAATAAGCTTACAATTCCAGTCATGTACTTACTGTAACTTACACAATGCAGGTGACACCAGTTACTTGCAGATTTAAACAGTTTTTGGTGCACTTTTTTAATTTGTACTTTTACAATTAAAAAGATACAACGACTCATTGTGTCATTCTAAAATTTTATTGTAGCCTTTTGGTTAAGGCAAATAGCTTTTTGTTTAATATGTAGTGCACTATAAAGGGTATTAATTCATTTTTTATTGCACGTAGTGCACGTCATAAGGAGTATAGTACATTTAGATTCCACCTTAGCAATGGTTAGTGTATGAGTAGCTAATTTTGGCTTCGCCAAGAGGCAAATCTGCAGAAACTGCTCCATTAACTTATAAAAAACAACGAGAGTCACAATGAGAGCTAAAAAGCAGAATAGTCAGTAATATTTGCTCAAAAATTAGTTACATTTATCGATAGTTGGCAAGAATGATTCTCCGAGGGTAAGCAGGGGACCAAACCATTGTGAGTCATAGGAAGGTGGGGGATTAAAAATAATAAAAATTAGTTGTTCAAGTTATTTTAAAAACATATTTCAATGCATACTATCAAATTATTATAAAATTAATATTAGCTTTGTTTACAATGGGATGAGCTTGGTGTAAAAAATATGCTCTTATATACAGCACTTTTCTCCCATACCTTATACTTTTCTACAAGTAACTATAAGTGATTGTTAGTATGATACACATTACTTGTTGAACGGTATTAGACTTGATGCAGCATCTTCCAGCTTCTGACAGGAAGTAATGGGCCACTTTTGACAAACAAAGTCACCCAAGCATGCATGCCCTTCTTTGACAGTGACTGAATAGAGACAAGATGTACAGTGACAAACATCAGATTCTAGGTGAAATACTTACATACGCATACACATGAAGCGGCTTCTATATGCATCTTGATGGTGTTGTGATATGGACAGCGTGACAATTCTGTCACTACCATCTCACCTGCAAGCAGGTTGCTGGCCATGGTGAAACATGCCACGACTATTTTAACACATTGCCCTGGGAGAACGTCACACACACAGATGAAGCTGAGGTGAGACAGCCTGTAAGAACTGAGCTACTGAGCAGCTGAGCCATTTAGTTTAGAAAGCACAACATAAACTTTCAGGTCATTTACTTTCAGCCAGGCTCCTTTAAAGCACAAAATGCATGAGACACCATACACTCACATGCACAGGATTCTTTATTTCAGTTAAACAAATGCCTGGTGAGTTTTCATTATAAATGAGAGCTAAGAAGATGCTTAGTTGAGAGCATTCTGTTCTACTTTTTGATCTTCATAGGCTTCAGAGTTCTTATTGTGAAACTATGGCCTGCTTTATTAATGTAGATTTATAGGTAGCCATGCAGAGAACAATGTGGAAAGATAGAGGAGAACAAGAACTCTCAGAGAGGTTGTGGACAGTAATGGCAGCCTCCTGCTAGGCAGACAATGGGAAAAAAAACGGCTTATGACAAAGCAGGGCATTCATTTAAAGCGGTTTGACGATTAGAGGAAAATGAGAGAAAAGAAAAAATTCTCGCAAAGAGGATGTCTCAAAGCTCCACAATGAGCTATTTTGCATCGCATGAAGCAATAGAATTCCTATTCAACAGCCAATACAATACTTTCAGACTACTTTCACACTAATTGAACTAAAAACATATTAGAACATTAAAAAGATGTGATTATTACCAGGTTTATATGTACAATTTAAAGATGCACACACAGTGCACATCTAACGTTGTAAGCACCCACACTGAATTAATTCCATATACATGCATCCATATATATATACATTGCATATACATGCATAACCTTTGCTTGTTCACCCACTTCTTGATCAATAGATGTATGGTTAAAACCTGAAAATGTAAATAAATAAATGAGTGTTTCAGCATTTGGGGCCCAACACATTCTAATACACTAGCCCACCAGCATGGGAACATGGGTCTAGTGACTTTGTGGTGGGAAGCCAAATGAAGAATTTTTCCATGATGCCGCAACAGGGTCTGATGATTATACTGTGACAATAATGTAGGCCGCATCCCATACTTTATAATAATAATAATAATAATAATAATAATAATAATAATAACAATATAATTATGTTATTGCTCAACACATTGCTTAATAGTGTTTTTCTGTTTTGAATCATTTTAATCATAAAGAGGTTAAAACCATTTTTAGTTTTCAATAATCCATCCATCCATCCATTATCTTCTGGTTAATCCAGCCGGTACCCACCTGGCAACTCTGGGGAAAATTGCAGGAACAACCCCAGATGTGGCGCCAATACATCGTAGGGCACACACACACACACACACAGCAATGCACACAGTCACACTCTAAGAGCCACTTTAGAGAGACCAATAACAAGCATGTCTTTGGACTGTGGGAGGAAACTGGAGTACATGGAGTAAACTCACGCAGACACATGACAGAAAAGGACCCAGGCTGCTTCACCCTGGGATTGAACCTGTGACCTTCTTGCTATGAGGCATGTGCATTGCACTTCTTCTGTTCAAATCAAATAAACAGAAACATCCATATGACATTAAATGGCATTTAAAATGCCAATTTAAAACCACTGAAGAATAATAGTTTTTTATGTATTTAATAGCAAAAAATGCACCTAATTATATTTAAAATATACTGAACATTGTCTAGGTATGTTGCAAGTGCAATAGCATTATGTACTTTAACATATGCTAAAGTATAAAATGTCAAATCATGAGTAAACTTGAATTTTACTTTAAATAGAATTGTGTTGTCATGTAGTTTTATATAATAAGTACTGTAAAATACCTGTTTCTCTTGTTTTATACTATATATATGTTTATAAATGCACTTCTTGTGTATTTTTGCAAAACATGATTTCTCAAATTTAAAAATAAAAATACTTTGTCAGTGGTATATTAAATCACAAATTTAGTAGTACACGTTACTGTGTTTTCTAAGCATCACAACAAAAATGTATTACTTATATATTAACTGTGTCTTTAAAGAGCACATTTTGATCCACTTACTATAGAATACAAGTTATTTACATTAATTGATTTTTAGTAACATACCACTAAATATGACAAAGAAATACCAGAGATTTTGCTCATAATGAAGCATTTAATGTAGAGCATTCTTGTATGCAGACTTCTATATGGTCAAATGTTATATAAGGGAAAGACCCCTGAAAGCAAACCATTACATTTAGGCAATAAGAAACTATGGACATGTCAAAATAAATGAGAAGGACAACACTGACTTCAAACCTGGGCAGATGAAACTCGTCTAACCCAATACTCCATCTACGAGAAGCACACTCAGATATAACACCCATGACACAAGGACCTTGCTGTAACTGTCTCAGTTTGCTAGGCCATTGTAAATGAACCTCAGGTGTAAAGGGTGTGTACTACACATGCTGCACTCCCGCATCGATCATCAATAGGAAAGAGATAAAAGGCAGGTGGTAGATGACACTGGAAACCCCATTTCCGATGCTGCATGCAAGCAGTCCAGGTGTATGGTTCAGCTGATGTTGACCCTGGAGATGACAACATAATTTGACAGAATACTGAATGACAAAGCAGCCTAGGGATAATACTGCTTGCTCCATACAGATTGGGGCCTGGAAAAGGTGGCTTAACCAAAGCTTGTTTCCGTTTCATCAGTTTTGTCTAGCTGCAGTCAGTGAGCATCTTCAAATATGGTCAAAACCAAAGAAGACACGTCTGTCTCACAAGGTTTGCAATGTCTAAAGTTTGGTTGCTTTAACATCAGAACCATGCTTACTACAGTGGACAGTTTACGCCCAGAACTATGCACTGCTCTTGTTTCCTGTAAACTTTTTCAAAGCTAAATGTCAGAGGAAGGCAACCTTTAAGAACTTTCCTGTCATGACACTAGCTCTTGTGAAGGTGCCAACTACAGTTTCTGTCACAGCACCAGCTTCAGATCCTATCATAGATCCTATCATAGTGCGCCTGTTCACCAGCTCCAGTTGCAATCTCATTGCATACCAATGGCCCTAACCCTACTAGGCCCTGCTCTACTCTGCTCCTGGTTCCCCTACTCCCCTGCTCTGATGCCACATTCATCATCACCATGGTTTACAGGGTGGCCTTAAGTCTCCAGGTTATTCTGTCCCCCCTGGGCCCATGGTCGTCCTTGGTGGTGGCCATACCATGTGTGAGACCTCTGTAGACTCTGTTTGTATCTACCCGGCTTCCAACCATACAACTCTGACAAGCTCTTTACCAGTCAAGACGTCAACAACAACAACTGTTGAAAACAGTGACTATATACTGTTAACTATATAATGTATCCCACAGCTCAACATGTGTTGTTATAAAGAGATAAGCAACATAATCATAATCATGCTAATGGCTTATTTGTTTATAGACCAGTTTTTACACAGAGGGACAAACAGAAGAATGCTAGTTATCTCATTATACCCCTTCTTACCTCAGATGTGCAATGGAAATCTGCTCAGGTGTTTAATTCACTACGTATATTTTGGTTATGCTAAATTCTATATGCAAGCCACAGCAATATGTACAATAAAATTCATATGAACTAATGTGAATGTTAAGCCAGTCTCAACAGTATTGTAGTCCATTATGTTCAATGAATTTAAAGTAATACATTACAACCATAATACAAATAAGAGAAAAAAAGTCTATGGAGAGTGAAGAAGAGAGTAAAAGGATGCGAGAACCCAAGCTAGACTACACAGAGCTCTTTTGTCACCTGGGGATGTGTATTTGCCCATTAGGTGTTGACCTGATTTAGAAGCACAGCTGCGAAGGACTGCTATGTCAGACCCTTCCAGCATCCCCATGCCTTCTTCCTTGCCCGCTCTCTTTACTTCAGTCTTCTTCTCTCTTCTCTCACTGCTGTTGACATTGCAAGAATCTAGTTAAAAGTCAGGTTTCATACTCTCAGTCTCTTTTTGGGCTTGTGCTGCTCTGTCAAAAAGATGTTTGTCTGCTGTGCTTAGTGTCAGAGAATGAGAGAAAGGTGCTGTGGCCCATATGAGCTTCATTAGGATGTGAGCTTCCTCCTCCCGACTTCAGGCGCCCACACATTGCCACTTGACATTAGGCTTATTAATGCACCCCAGCTGCCATACTCCTTTATTTACATCCATGCATGAAACAGGCTAGCCCATGGCCACAGAGGGACAAATCCATTTTAGCACACGGGACAAGTCGAAACAGATCCACACTTGGACAAACATTCACTGAAGCTGAACATGGACGGAATGCTGCAGCAACTCTTTTTCAGATCGTTTTTTTTCCCTCTATTGCCCTCTGAGCTTCATGGTTTTACCCTTGGCATGCTGCTGCATTTTTTGTCCTAGTGTTTAGGCAGAAGGGTTGGCACTCTGTTTCCTGTAGTAGACATCGTGCTTTATAAATATTTCCTTGAAAGTGTCTGTTTCCTGCAAAACTTTCTCCATCTTTCTATTCTTATGTTTAAAGAAATACTCCAGGTAATACAAGTAATCTCTATGACATCTGTATTTGAACCATATGAAGTGTACGGTATGCAGTGAGAACTGAAAAGTTTTGCCAAAACACATTATAAAGTGATACAAAAAAGCAGTTGATTGTAGAATGTACTAACATAACTTTTTGGACTGCTTTTTAGACTTTTAATTATAGATACCCTTTACAAATACTTACATTCACTACATCCCCTAATCACAAAATGTTGGGACAGTATGTAAGCTTCATTTAAAATAGACATTATTTCTAACATTTCCTTTGACTTGTATTTCATGGCAGACAAAAGGACCCTGAGAAATTTCATATCTTGTCTAGTCAACTTTTCACTGGAAACTTAAAAGAAAGGACCAAGAGTCCAAGTCAAAAAGCCAGGGTCTGTCATGGTATGGAGCTATCATTTACACTCATGGGATGGCAGCAAGCATTCATGCAGAAAAGTAAACCAAAAGCAACATATGCTGTCTTCAAGACGTCATCTTTTCCAGGGACATTTATTTTTCAACAAGACAAAGCAAAAGCACATTCTGCACACATTACAAACGCATGGCTGCATATGAAGAGGGACTGGACTGCCTCTGGTCCTGTAACCAGTACAGAATGTGTGGATAATTAAAAAAATAAAATAAATAAATAAAATAAAATAAATGTGTCAACTATGAACCAATTCTGTTGGCCATCATAAGATGTGTTTGCAGGAAGAATAGCACAAAATAATACCTTGTCACCAGCTTGTACTTTACTATTAGAAACTAAAGTGATTGAAAGTGATTTTTAGATCTTTTTCAATTAATTTTAAGTATTAGTACTTAATATTAATTAAAAAAGTTAGAAATGCGACTCATGCCTGGCGTAGTTTCAGCACATCAGTACACAATACAATAATTAGGACAAACAGAATAATTCTAACAAAGCTGTTTAAAAAACTGCAGTACTACATTAAAAAAGTGATCCTTGCTACTCTTCCGTTCCCACAAGGTGTTGTAGTGTCAGTGAGCATGTTTAAATGCAAACAAATAATCAAATCAGTATCACTATTCAGCAGTTACTAAATCTAATACTAAAATGTTCATGAAAACTGCATATTCTAATCTCCTATATAAAAGTAAGGGCATTGTTGGATGTAATGAAGCCAAATTAAGCTTGCTCGATTTTATCCTAGCGATCTGGTTGTTTAGTGCTTGTAACTCTTTATTGGATTTCTGCTACTGCTTATGTCTGGACCACTAGTGCCAGACTGGGTTCCAAACAGCAAGATGGCTATTAGTATTACCTAATAACAGTGGTTGTTACTGTCATTTTTACAACATTCTATACAGCTTTAAACACAGAGAGGGCAGCTTTACATGTGATTTGCTTCCTTAGTAAATAAGTAAACAATAAATATTTAAACAGCCAACTGAACCAAATGAGTTAACTGAGTTAAGTTAATCTGAGCTTACAAAATTTTTTTTCTTAACCCTGTGACTAGTAACACTGGAAAAGATAATGAGAAAATAGTGAATATTAAGAAAATATAAGGATAGGGTGTGTCTTAGTCTCATGACTTTCTTATTTCATTAAATAGTTTACCAATTACTTGTCTTAAATAAATGTTTCAGCACAACTGGTCAGATATCATTCCAGTTTTTAAAACATATTGAGAAAAATCATAAACCTAAACATCTGGGCATATTTCTAGATGATCCAGTAGTAGTTTTGGAAAGTGTCTAAACTTTACAGAATGAAATCTATTCTGCATAAATATGGCAAATATGGCATTTCAGTTAATGTTCCTTGAATTTAGAAACTTTACAAAAATGTAATTTGACAAGGTATGCTTGACGTGCTTTAAATTACAATTTGAATTAGAAAATGTATTTATATGCACAATACGTAGATGCATAGAAACTATATATTCAATATTAGATTGAATAAACATAACAGTTCTGTAATGGCAGGATAATACAGGAAAGTGACTTTTGCTTTATCACTAATTTTACCCATGCTTTATTTTGTCCATGCTTTAAAATCATATATACAACTGCAAATACAAAACGACAAAAGCAAATTTGAAAGCACAGAAACATATTTAGAAACACAACAGCAAATTTATAAGCACAACAAAAATATGTGGAAAGACAGCATCAACCCTAAAAAAGAACAGTAACTCCAGAAACACTACAGCAATTTAGGAAAACATAGCAACATTAGGCAGTACTAAACCACAAATGGAAGTTCAATTCCAGATTTGAATCTTTTCGTTTGGTGTCTGCATGTCCTCCCTGTTTCCTGGTGGGTTTACTTTGAGTGCTCAAATTCCTCACACAGCCCAAAGACAAGTGTGTTAGGTTAATTTATGTTTCTAAAGTGCCTTTCATGTGAGTGTATGTATAGGTGTGTGAGCATGTATATGATGGATTAGTGCCTTCGGATAGACTGATTCTGCCTGGCGTCCTATGCCCCTGGCTAGGTATTGGCTTTCCCGTGACTGTGATCAGAATTAAATGGGGAAGAAAGTGAATGAATAATAAATTTACCCTAAAATAACGCTATCAAAAAACCCTAAAACACATAAAAGAGTTTATGTTGCTCTGAATTATGACACCACTGCCATATTTTAAAACCAGAATACCAACACCCAGCACCTAGTCAACATTCTTGCTTGTAGACATTTAAAAACTGGACATTAACTGCGTGTTTTGTTGTTCTCATTGAGAATAATTAATCATCCTTAATTTTTTTAAAATAGAAAATGCACCAGTATTGCAAATCCCATCACAGACTAATGGGACACTTACGAGAGGTAATGTGTTACATTTAAAAAAAAACAATGGTATTTAACTGTATATGAGAAAAGAGAGGAACAGAGGGGAAGATAAAAGGGGAGTATATATTCAGCAGGTGTTAGAATAATATTGCCAAAATGATACTCCCTCTTTATCTTCTCTTTGCATTTTAGAGTACAATACACAGATGCTCAGACCATACACAGAACACTGTGCCAAATTGG
>JAUZSU010032664.1:0-10366 GCA_034780255.1 Parotocinclus maculicauda | reverse complement strand
TGTAACTTTCCTTTAGTTTAATACTGTAAATAATCTGTGTTCTGTGTTGTTGTTACTTGTTTTTGTTACTTGTCATATGTGTTGCTCTTACCAAGACAAATTCCTTGTATGTGTAACATACTTGGTGAAATAAAGAGAATCTGATTCTGATTTTGATTCTGATTCTGAAAAGGAGCACATAAACCCCAAAATAAATGGACCATCTAGCCTTGGGGAGTCAATGGTGCTTCAGTATAATTCTTGGTCATTTATCTACAGAGAAAAAGTAACTATGTTATCGTTTAAAAATTGGGTGACAATCAGGTGTGAGGGGGAACTTTGTTTTTCAAAAACAGGAATCTGACAAAGTCTCATTTTCACAACACATTGTGTGCGTTAAACAACCCACCAACACCCCAGAGTTGAAGCTCCTCTGTACAGAGCAATGGCCTTCAATTCTTTCAAACCAACATGCAGGGACCAATCAACAATTACAAACAATGTTCAGTTATTGATGCATAAAGGGGTCAGACTATATACTGTGAGTAAAAGTTTACATGGTCCTAATACATCATGTACAGTGATTGTATATACCTCTTTACCTACTTCTCGCCTCCTTTGGCTTTTTGCTGACCTTTCTGAGTGGCCCTTTTTCCTTTCATTCACCTGGATTGAATTACCCAGAATGACTCATACTAAGGCTTCATCAGCAGTATGACCCAACAGGAAAAGCGCCTCGAGCCTAATGTTTTAGCAGCTAAAATAAATCAAAGGGCTAAGCACTGAGAAAGGGCTGAATTCTAAAGTCATTAGGCCACACGGCCACACACACACACACACACACACACACACACACACACGCACACAAGATGCACTGGTGGACAGCTGCAGCACATTGCATCATCGCTGTAATATCTACTTTTAATGAAAGAAGCCTGCTTACCTTTCTGAGGCTAAATAACTGGACTGGTTTTATAATGTAACTCATGTCTTTGTGATGTTAAATTTACCAGGTAGAACCTTGTCATTGTGTCTGCAACTCGGATTTGTCACCGTGTGTTTAGCAGATAATCTACGTTCCATTTATTTATTACAGAAGACGTGCAGTCATCACAGAGCCGGCTGTCCTCTCTCAGCCACAAGGACTTGGCGGCCTCTCGGACTGATGGACAGAGGATGATTAATGAGAGAATAACATGCAGTTAGGAAATGATTCCAGCAAGTGTTCCCCTTCTCATTTTGAGGGCTGTCAGACTGGCAGGATCTTGTATCTACATTCCCCCGAGCTCCCGATCGGCAACAGGTGGCTGATTCAGGCAGATGAATGTCCATGAAGGGAAAGAAAAAAACATTGTGCCTAAACAGCAGACAGCAGACAGTGAAGAGCCCCCTGTGCCACTCGCTACCATCTCGGCCCTTCATGACTTCATCATATTTCATCGCTAATGACCGCTAATTGCTAATCCTACCATTACCGCCGCCTCTCAACACCCACTCGGTTGTTTGCACTGAGGTCCGGAGTAATTACGAAAGATCTATATTTTCCTGCATGAAATAATGTGTTTGCAAATATGCTGAGAAATGTGATTTTTTAATTACTCTGCTTTAGAAGAACTAAAACTGCTACATTATGATGTTTGTCTTTTTTAACAAAGTTTGAGGATCTTCTCTAGTGGGCACAGCGATTAGCGATATTGCATCACAGAGACCCTGTTCTGAATCCTGGATCGGATGCTGTCCTAGTGCAGTTCTCCTATCCTCTGTGGGCAATCATCACATTCCAAAAGTGTGTTAGGTCAGTTGGTATCTTTGAAGTGTCCCAGTGTGTGCTCAAATGTGGCCAGTGATGGAACGGCAGCCTGCTCAAAATTAAATTTCTGTAATACATTGCTTTCCCAAAAGGTGCATTTCTATTTCCAACTGTTGGTAAAATGTACAGTACTGTCCAAAAGTCATAGGCCATTATATTAGATTTACCATTCTTTTAGCGATGGCATAATGACCAGATATAAGTCTATATATATATATATATATATATATATATATATATTTATGTATATATATATATATAAATAAATAAAGATATATAAATCTCAAGACATGTATATATCTCAAGAAATGTATATATAATATAAAAAAACTGAAAAAGGGTCAGAAACAACAGTATTTAGTATGATCTCCCCTTACACTCGAAATTGACCCTTCTACAGTCCAAAGAAGCTTGATCAGGAATGGTCCTTTGTAAGGGGAGTAGCCAGTGAAACCACTTTTCTGGAAGGGGAACAGGGTGAAATGGTTAAGATATGCTAAAGTGCGCAAAGATTGTAATGAAAGATCAGTAGAAAAGAGGATTATGTAGTAACAAAACCAAGTAATTATTAGGCCAACTCATCAACAATATGTTATATATGGTCATTATACTGTTGCTAAGACAACTGAATGCAAGGTTTGGTAAATAAATCTTTATTTGTCACATCTAACCCTAGACTTTAATTTCTACGTTTCCTCTTGTACTAACCTTAAACCAGATTTTTTCACCCTATCAGTGACCTAGGACATTTACAAAATACTATAGGAAGGACCAAGTCATTATTGTGTCATCACGACTTATTCGATTTTCTTTTCTACTGTCCCAAACTTCATAGTATTCTATATTCATAGAGTTCACATATTATTATTGTTTCTTTTCCAAAACTACTATTTAACACAATACAATTTAAAAAATATTGTATTTTACAATGAAATACAAACCAATATATTCCGGATGCTTTAGAGCTCCACTGAACCAGCATTAACTTAAATCTACTTCTCTTTTAAACTAATTCTTTATTCACATTAGAACAATGTGTGCATTAGAATGATAAAGAAGGCTTCCCTTGCCTGAGTAAAACCATGCTGACGTTTCTCTAATGAGACTGCGATGTGTTGTTCTAGTGGGCTACACTTTGTGATGCATATATATTTTGTGTTGTGTATTTAGCCGGAGCGTGAGCAGATTAACCCTGTGATTTGTCCGACATAGTTGTTATTCAGGAGCTCGGATGCTGCAGCGATCTAACAAGCTAACCCACTAGCATAGAGACCCAGGTTTGAGTCCTAGAGGGTGACTTCTGGTCACCGGGTCGGGTTTCACATGCTGACAGTTTAGTTTCTGACTACTGCACTCCATGCTTTTCATATGCAGTATAACTGAGCTACCATGTTCACACACTTTTGTAATGTACAGTTATAAAAGTGAGCTTCGTCCAGTATGTAGGGGAACTTTTTCCTGGCTGAATGTGCTGTATTTGACTCGATGTCAGATAATATTTGATGCTGTTTATAATTAGCAGCAATTTTAGAAGAGACATTCCAGTGACTATTCATAAAAGATAGGACAATGATGTGTAACAATAGGACCATACTGTCAGGTGATTGTTTGAACACAGACCAATCTGAATGTAGCACTCGCTCTAGGCTGCACAATTTGGAGTACGTTATTTGACAGGCAAACAAAGACAGTAGGATTGTTGTTTTTTTAAATGTAACAAAAAAGTATGTTGTTGGATTCTTGTTTTAACAAAGGCAGATTTTTGAAGGTTTTGTGACCAGCTCATTTTACTCAGATTTAAGAGACTGTTTGAAACCAGTTCCTGAGGACCTGGGTTTAAACCCCAGACTGAACTCACAAAGTGAATGTCAGCAGGTACGGTTATGGAATTCTGCATCAGACTGGTCACCTGTCTATTGAGTATCTTTGCCAGATAATACTGGAAGAGTCTCCAAATCTCCCATGACCCTCACCAGGAGAAGCAGGACGAAACAGGATCCTTTGTTTTGCTTGAACAAGAGTCTTGAGAGAACTTGGCTGAAATTGGACGCTGAAATCTATCTCATCTTTGACTCTGTCTCAAGTGTTCATTTTTTGGAAACTGTAACAAACGTAAGCGGTAATGTCTATTTGGCCCAAAACCCAATTCATTAGTAAGCAAGATGGACTTTATTGACTTAAATGATGTCAAGAGAAAGTAAAATCTTGATATTATGTTGCCAAATATTCTCTTTAATACAATATCTGCTTATGATTTAGTGCAACTTTTCTGACTTTAAACTGACTTGACCCTTAGATACCTCCTTCAAAAACATTTTACGCTCCAAGGTTCTAGTGTCATTTGAGATCCTAAGGGACAGTCTTGGCTGCAATCCTTTAAAAAAGGTTTTCTGGAAAAATTCAAAATAAGTTGCATTTCAAAGGATCTGTTTCCTTTGCGCTGCACCTACTATATGTAACTCGGATATCTTGAGGAGCTGATGAATTTTTTATGATGAAAAAAATGATTACGGTACAGCTTATTATTTCTAGGCACCACCAGCGAAAATGTGTATTAAGGTGATCTACGTTTTTCCACTCAGCCGTTCTATTTTTGTGGGTTTAAGAGAGGTTGTTAAAGCAGTACCTGATACTGATGGGATTTCCAGCAGAAGGCTGTGGTCTCAGAAATCTCTGCAGAGAAACAGTACAAAGACCTCCATCATCTGCAATCCAGAGTGTGTGGTGAAAAGAAAATCAGTTCCAGAGTTGATGAAAGGTAATCAGCATGAGCAAAAAGGGGAAAGAAAAGGCAGGAGGAAGGAAAAAACCTTCACAACTGTACACAATGGATGCATTTCTATAAATGTAAATAATGCAATGTATAATATTTGGACGACTTTTTGTTTTCCTCAGATCAGCACTAGAACGACAGTCTACTAAACAACAAACTTTAAACACTATACATAGGTTTTCATGTTTTAATTAAGAAAATGCTTTAACTCTAAATATTTAAAAGTGGTGTTGATACAGCCAGGCATTTTTTGTTTTGTTTCGGGTTCTATAGAGTTTTAAGAAACACTTTATCAAAATGAGCATAATTTCTGTGGATCCTTAAAAAAGGTGAAAACTCATTAAAATCATTCAAACTTAAAACTTATAACTAATAACCAGTAGTGTAGGTTTCATCAGAACTCAAGATGACATAAAACGCTGTTTGGCATATGTGTGATGTCACTAGTCCTTTATATCTTGTTGATGTACAGCTTAAACCAAATAAACTATACTGTCCCAGAGCAGAGGAGGTGCAGAGAGAGACAGAGCTGTGCCTCTCGCTTATGGGCAGTTTTGCCGATTCTTTTCTCTGGGAAGTACTTATAGTTAGTACAAAAAGACGCCAGATTTGTCTCTACTTGTTTAAAAAAAAAAAATCTAGATAAAGGGGTCTGCAGCAGCTGTCTGTGTTTAGGGAGGGGAGCTCCACCCTCCTTACACAGTACACAATTAGACTCATTAAAAAAACAACATTAAACAGTATAGAAAATAATAATAAATCAAACAGTCAAGAGAAAACACACTACTTTGTTAAATTAATTTTAGAGATTGCTAAACAAGGAGTTGTTGAGATGAGTTCATGAGTTCCTAAACCCTAATCACTCCTGTGTGTTTGGTAAGAAGTTTGTTATGTGCACTTCAGAATCGAACATAGTGCTCTTTGTGTAATCTTTGCAAGACACCAGAAGTAACAATATGAACTTTCCAACACAATTTTCCAAAGTCTTATAGTGGATTTATGAACATCCAGGTCTTTAGGAATGTTTTCACAGACCTCTCAGCTGATCTTCGCCTTGTTTCCTCTAAACTTGGGTTAAGCCATGGACCCTTACCAGTTCTTTCTTCTGAGGAGTATGCTCAGATTTTTCAGACAAGGCACGTCTACAACCGACATCCTCACTTCATCTCATTAATTGGAACACCTGACCTTTGCAGAAGTCACAATCTCTGAGGATTAAAACATGAAAATAACATCTTTAAGTTGCTAATGACATTGCTCTACGACTACATTTCCTCTCTGACATTTGTATTTAATTATAGTCAATCGTACTGAATTATTGCTCATTCTCGTTAGTCGAGTAATATATGAAACCCTGAGCTGCAGCAAAGTGTCTACTCATGTACTCAATATCCAAGCTTCAGAGGATAATCAGCCAGACAACCAGTCAATCGGAAAAAGGAGAGGTATCGATCTGCCATCTATTCAATCATCATGGTCTTGTGCTAATGGCAAGCTTGATTTGCTTGTCTATTAAACACTAAAGGCCAAACCAGAAACCTACTGGAGACAAGAACAATAAGTTCACAACCAGTCCGTCTATGTTTAACCTCAAAGGAAATGTCAAGCTTATGAGGTCAAATCAATTGTACCTTGTTTCATATCAAGCAGGTTGCTAAATCCTATGCATAAATCAATAAACATACTGTACATTACACAAGACAGTGCTACATCTGAGCTATTATAATCACAGAGAAGGGGTTCTTTGTTTTTCGTATTATTTCTGTATTTCAGTAGTGGTTCCAGAGGAAGAAAGATCTACGCTGCATCTTTAGTTCAACAGTGCCATCTTTATGCCATTTGAGTCACCATGAGATGGTCCAAATGAAGGAAAATAGGGAATGCCTGGTTATGTAAACACTATTTTACCACCGTGGTTAGCCTAGACCCAGCAAACCAAATCCTCTACCTAGTCACGCACTCAGACATCTCAAAGTACAGCATTTTGTGTTCAGAAACAGAAATGGATGAAGAACAAAAACTCTAGAATCAAATGATCTACAGTTTTCCAAGTCATACCATTATTTAAGTGCAAAATGTTGTTTTAGCAATAGTATTTCGGGGGGCGCTGTGGTAACCTGTGGTAAGGTACTGGACTCTGGACCTGATGGTCCAGAGGTTCAAATCCCACCTCTGCCAAGATGCCACAGTTGGGTCCTTAAACAAGGCCCTTAACCCACCATTGCTGTATGACTTCTATGCCATAACTGTAAATGTATTATGACCATACAGTATATCATTGTTTATCATTCCTTTATTACAATACAACCAAGAAAAGCAGAGGGGTTTTATTTCACTAACACAGCAGTACTAACGTTATCCAGTTGGTTTACCATTAGCAGAAGATGTGTAGACAGTTTTTAAAAGGTGAGGATGTGTGTAGGTGTGTTCAGTCCATTCACTCATGTGTCCATTTGTTCATACCAGACTCTGGTTGTTCAGGAGTCTGAGAGCTTTTGGAAAAAAGCTCAGTGTACTCTCCGATTTGTAAAGCACAATTAACCACTGAACTACGAGACGGTAGGAAAGAAAGGGAGGAAAGAATAGACAGAAAAAAATGGGGCAAGGTACTAATGGAAAACAAATAGTCTAGAACTAACTTCCAATAGCTATAGCATAGGGATTTTTTTAAAGACAAGGCAGCAGAGTCGCCAAGCCTCAATGTCATCAAAGCATTACTTAAAAGAGCTGCACACACCCTCAAACTCTTGCTGAATTGCTCAAGCAATTAGTGAAAGAACGAGATCAAGTTAACAAGAAATGGCTTAAGACTGCTTACGACCTTATTTGACAGCACTTAACCAAGTGTTCAGTAATTATGTGTTAAACAAGGCACTCCCTCAGGTGACACACAAGATAGTTTGTACACATGACGCAATTCATGTGAACGCAGACTGTTATCAGTGAACGTTTCATCTTATTCACCGAATGATTACAGATAAACACGAAGGCTTCACATTGTTTATCCTAGAAATGACTCATTACAGCTTTGAAAAAAACTGCACAGCCTTTGCTCTTTTTTACATTCAGGGTCTTCTGTGTATTCATGTTTTAAAG
This sequence comes from Parotocinclus maculicauda, assembly GCA_034780255.1. Lineage (NCBI taxonomy): Eukaryota > Metazoa > Chordata > Actinopteri > Siluriformes > Loricariidae > Parotocinclus > Parotocinclus maculicauda. The sequence goes on along the minus strand of JAUZSU010032664.1, from coordinate 2,708 downwards.
TAAGCTCTGATCGTTCCCTTCTCTCTCCGCGTTGTTTCATTAGCTTTCTCTTTTCATACCTGACGACGCTCAGCAGTGAAAGGCAAACCTTCAAACACCTTCAGCACCGGGAGCGCTTAAATGTATACTAATTAGCAACCCGCTTTAATGGTTGAGACAGAGAAGTGTCGGTTTCATGGTGCTGTGTTTTCATTACGAGTTTCTTCTATAACAGGACAGTTTCACCATGTGAGCAAGCCTGAGAAAAGTGCAAAGCTTTATTCTGGGATATATAGCAAAATAATTAACACTGAAAACATTTTCGGAGCTAGTTAAGCACTCAGGGTTTCCGCGTAATGCTACAGCTCGGGTCTAATGTTTATTGTATTTGATTTTATTGCACGCTCATATGCTGCCGCTCGTAATGATTTGCAATCAGTTGCACTCTTCCGTTTTTAAATGTGAATAGCCCTCTTGCATCCTCGGTTGTTTTTGTATCGTTAAACTGTCCTGTGAATTCTCAGTGGCAGTTTATTGGTGTCCAGATCATGTTGTGGATGGGAATTTGCAAGAATAGAACTGACGCTAATTTCTAGATGTAAAACATAGCATTGCTTTTTTCCTTATTAAACAGATGAACACTAACCAATAATGGGCGTGCTAGCTCAAGTAAATGGAAGAGAAGCAGCTCTAATGCATTGTATGGAAGCAGCAAAACAGGAATCAGTCAAGCACAGTATTTGGACGAGCCATCTCCAATGAGAAGACCTGCAAATACAGTATAAGAAACAAGTTTAGAATCACAAAACAGAAAAATTATGATGATAGTTTCAACAAGGATGAAAAATTGGTGCAACCCATGCATAGGAAATGGATATAAAACTCATCAAACCAAATGGAGTAGTGGGGCTGAATTAAAAGAGGAAATGCTACAGTAGGTACTGTATGATACTGTATAAGTATTTCCACCAGTTGGGTACCATTTCCATCCCCAGGACACCCCGTATACAGTATAAATTTGGTTATTGTTTACCCTAGTTATCCTACAATTCAGTTATCATCATTCTCTGTTTCTCTGTTGTCCCAGTTATCCTTCATCCTCCTGGTTGTTGTCGGCGTGCCCACGTGAGTCGCCGCTAAATTTGCAAAAAGAAAGCACCGAATCAAACATTACTTTAAAAGCACAACAAAATATTAATGCTTTTTTGCACAGTGGTGTCACTCCATATCCATAGCCATAAAAAAATCAATAATCATTTATTTAAAATACATAAAATAACTTTTTCCCACTTCGGAGAATTACCATCAGAAAAAAAAAATATAACATATTAATATTTTAATGTAATTATGACTGAGTGGGTTAATCTCAACTTACAATCCTGTTACTGAAATTATTTTTATATGTTTATTGTATATATTTACATTACAATGTTATTTGTTGTATATGTTCATATTTTTAGATGTTATTTGTTTATTGTAAAAATAATAGTGTATTTTGTAAGGTCCTCAGCCTCATAATGCTATTAGTACATTTGATGTTTTTGCTTGAAGACTTAGTCCTTTTAATTACATTAACAGAAACAAGACTGAATAACAGTAACATTAGAAACTATTTAAAAGTCAAATAAAATTGACCAATATTCATTATGAATAGTTAAATATTTGTGCTATCAGATTCAGCGTAAAAACACTATAAAACATAAAGTTTATTGTTTTAGAGTCACAACAAGCAAATGGTACCCATTCAGTGGAATGACTCGTATAATGGATTCGATTCTGTATGTGGTGTCTAAGGCTATTACTGGGCCATAGTGAAGCGGCCCTGGTTTAATCCGTTTGTGTGATAAGGTAAGCCTGGGGTGTGTAATATTTTGGACACAATGTGTAACAGGTGTTAGGGGTGCAGGAGGAAGCAAGGAGAGCAGCTGTCCCTGCGGTTTCAGGTCACGTCCTCCCCCATCTGCCATCCTCTGCTCCCTCTGTGTCTCAACACCTGAAGTGTGTATGGGACAGGCGGTGGAAGCAGCCAGGGGTCAAAACCCAGCTCTGTTTCTATCCTCCTACATCTCTGTCCACCTGGCCAGTGCGCCCTACTTCTGCTTACTCTAAAGGGGGTAAAGGAAACGTGCGGCTTAGCAAATGTGATTGTTATAAATTCTCAAGTACCATCATTATAGGCGATGGTTAACACAGGACAGCTTTTTTGCAGATTGTGAGGCGATACCCGGAAACCATGTGTAATCTATTCTTCATAGATTTTACTACCGTTGGCAAAATCTCTGACTAATTCAATCAGAATTCAATTAGACTAACAGGAATCATTTAAATGGAATGCATTACATTGTGCATTGTAACTGTATGCTAATAAGAACACTGTCTACTAAGTTTCTTAGTTTTAGTGACTAAGAAAATCTCAACCTCATACTGACAGCTAGTGTTGAGCAAATCTCTTGAGTAAAGACCCTTAATAACGATATCTCACTAAAATGTCAATAAATGCGAGCCAGTTTAGAATCAGTTAGTAAGCTTGTCTGGTAAAATTGTAGTACATTGGAACCTCGTGGTTTTTTACTCCAGTCGAAAATTACTAAATTAGAAATAATATAAATCCAATTAATTCATTCCAGATACTCCATAATATTAACTAAACACATTTTCATTCATTCATTCATTCATTATCTTTTCCGCTTATTCCACTTGGGGTCGCGGGCCAGCCGGTGCCCACCCGG
>JAUZSU010032653.1:0-10367 GCA_034780255.1 Parotocinclus maculicauda | reverse complement strand
AATGGAAAATGTATTTAAAGTGCAACAGTGAAGAAGTGACCTGTGGTGTTCAAAATAGATTATATCTACATATCTAAAGATATTTACACAGGTAGCTGGATTTAACCCTTTTAATCCTGGCTATGGTCACAGAGGGGCTCCGAAACCTGGAATTCACTGGAAGCAAAGATGCAAAAAGGTGATCTCCCTCCAGCCTCCCCTCCCTCTAGCTCATTAAATTGTGCCTGCGTGACACCAAACCTGGACTGAACACACCTCCAGGACTGGCACCCAGGTCACAGGTTCCCGCGGTGACCTAATGTATTAGGCCACTCCCCTCACTCGAGCGCCCTATTTGCCTGTATTGTTAAATTCGTTTTTTTTATTGCACATGCTATTTTTAATACAATCTCATAAAAGTTTGTATGAAATCCTCTTAAACTGGTTATGTTTGGTCACCCCTTAAGGTTTTCCAAACTTGCATAACAATTTTACAAATTTACATTTACAGCATTTACATGCCATTTATTTTCAAAAATTAATTGAGTAAAAAATAATTTTCATTTAGAACCAACAAAAAATTGCACAAACCTTTTGCGAAAGACTATATACTGTCAATACATTACTAAAAAATGTTATATTCACTAAATTCTCTGTAAAGTTGCCATTATGGTCAGGCCACACTTGACTTAGGCATGCCGAGCTGTATCTGAGGGAGGGAAGGCCAGATTAGGAGATTAACTGATAGTTCTGGTACTGATAACTCTGCACTGTCCTGCATTTTTTAGTATAATCCAGGGAACATATTGCCTTTGCCCTTTGAATTCCAGGATAGGCTCCAGTAGGCCCTGCAGTTCTGAACACTGAAATAATAACACTTTATAATATTAAACTGAAATAAAGATACCTGAGGCGGATTAATGACTCATCTTAATGCATTTTAGTTTTGCTTCACCATGGCTGCAGCCTCTGGCTCAGTGGTGTGTGAACTTCATCAAACCTCTCATGCTGTTCATTCCTGAATAAGAAAGTGAATTATTAAACTTAAGCCTTCGGTGGGAGATTCAGGTTGGTCAGGTTTGTATGTTTTACTGAAACTGTAACTTTGAAGTCATGTGAAATATGCAGCACAACACGTAGAACATATTACATGTTTGAATCATCCTTTATTTTGTATTGTATTAGGAGCTACAGGAGTAAAACTGGACTACTCTTAGATTGAGACTGAGTGCAAAAGTATTAGGCCACCATTAGTTTTGTTGTTTTATCAATTTCTTATTGACCTCATATCATTTTTTTCTCAGTCTCATTATTAGAATGCAGCCAGAAAACACATTGAATTTGTATGCAGTAGTGAAAATCAGAAGGAAAAAATAGAGAAAAATAGCTTCTATAGGCTACAGGGGTAAGTATTTATTAGGCTCTCCCCTTACACTTGAGCAGCTTCTTCAGGATTCCAAGATGACCTTTCTATAGTCTTTAACCTGCAAAAGAAATTTCATGTTCAAAATTATTTAGTGTACAAATGCCCTGTGTTTTCTGTTTGTATCCTAATAAAGTGGCAAAGAGAAATAAATGTATGAGATTCATATACCTTTACTAAAACAACAAATGGTGGCCTAAGATTTTTGCACAGTACTTTAGGTGATCACTATTAATCATGTTTTTTTCTTGCTCCTGTTTGACATGTACAGTAGTTTTTTAATAAATAGTGCAACACAGCCATTTAAGTGGACTTTGAATGCATTTATTACTGTGTAAGAATTCTATGTTGTTTGTGTTGCCGCTTTATGACGAGGTCTGGAAAAGCGTTACACTCACGTAAAAGCACAACAGTTATTACCAGAATGATAGCTTTTTAATGCAAATTTATTCTTACTCTTTTATTAGAAACAGCTTGTGTAAACGTGCCATGTGAGGGAGTGTGTTACGGCATCTGAGCAAGGAATTTACACTTTCACCAGTTATTCTGTAAAAGTACTGAAAATGTTTAACCGAGTCATGATTTCTCCACAGGTTGGAGAGAACGTGGACGAGATTCGACAGGCAGAATGTGAAAGCCATGTTCCTGCGGTCAAAAACTTTTTTAAGGTAACTAGCTGACATTTTTCGCATCGATGACAGTATAATGTGATATGACCGTGTTCATGCAGTGTTTTGGTTCCATCTTACAACTAGGGAAAGTGCTTAGGGGGTCACTGCCTATGTTGAGCCATAAATCAGTTAAATTGTTATGATCACTTGGTCAGCGGTGACAGATTTCTAGCAGAACACAGTGTGTGATCTACTTAAAAAGCTTTCTAACAGACAATGGCATCTTAAGACGAGCTAAGCTAATTAAAACTCGAAATGATTGAAATGATTGATTTGTGTCAAGTCATTGACAATGTATTACATATGCTCATTATACCATTGCTAAAACAACTCAAATCTAATGGTGGCCTAAGACTTTTGGAGGAGCGCTGTAAAAAAAAGCTCCATAGAACCCTAAATATTTTATTTTTACATGTATTTTATAGTAGTTTCAACTACTAATAGCCAATCCTGTTTGCTTTCTTTGAAACCTGACCTGGGGGTTGTCAGCAAATGGACCATGTACCACCAACTTCTGAACTTTCCATTAGTTTGTAGGAGCAGCTATACAGTATTTGGAAGTTGTGTTAATAGTTCATGAAGCATGAGTATGAGCATTCATTCCCGGTAGCTCTGTCTATCAGCTCAAACTAGTTTAGAAGCAATCAGGACAAGTATGAGTAAAGGGGCAGTAATGCCCTCATCCCTACCTCCCCATGGTCTATTTTTATACATCCTGTTTGTGTATCATTGTGGAATGGCCCTCTGTTCTTTTCTTTAAAAAGTCATTGTAAACACAAATGCCAGGCGTGATATGAGAAGTATGGAATGGTAAAGTATGTACACAAAGCAATGTGTTACAATTTTACAATGTAGTCAAGCCATGACAAATGTTTATAAATTGTTAATCACTGCTTTCTCAAGGAACAAAAGATCAGTGCATTAGACTGCCAAGAAGCCGAAGCTTTCATACAAAAGTGCCTACAAACTATCTACAAACTGAATGTTACCATGATGGAAAAAACCTTGGCACAGTTATGACCAGAATATGTAGCTTGAGAAAGTCATTATTGTCCTCAGAAAATGTACACTTAAAGAGAAAATAAAAATACAATATTGGGTTGAAGTGCACAGGCTCTGGATGGTGGAGGTCTGAAATAGTGTTATTGAGCGTCACTGTACGGCCAAAATATAACATTCTATGAGCGAGTTGAACCACAACCGCAAAGTTCTTTATCCACTTTTAGATAGCAATGCTATGTTGGCAATTGGTACAATTAATTCTTAGTCTCTCTATTAAGAGAGACAGAAAAAATATAAGAGCTATGTGCTCAAAGTAAAAAAACAACAACATAAAAACATTTTCATAACCTAAAAAGTTGTTTCTTGGTTGCTGCCCATTTCTGACTGTAAAAGGGTTAACTTTATTATCCAGATAAAGCTGCCAAATGCTTTTATTGCTCTAGTCTAAGGGGAGGTCCCACTAAACACTTGCCAGTTTTTTATTTTTGTCATTTTTTTAACACTAACACTAATAAGGAGGTTAAGAAATATCACCTTTGCTGACCAGTCTGTCAGACGCCTTGTAGACGTCGCTGGACACACCACACACACACACCTCAGTGGTGTTTTAACCATTATTTAACACCTTGCTGGCTAGGTGGGCAGGCTGTTATGCCCTCGAATCGATGCCAATTAACACGCATGTGAGGCAGTGGTGCTACCCACTGAGCCACTGTGCTGCCCTTGAGAAATATATGGTCATTAAACCACTACTATAGAACCCGATCTAAAAGTGGTATGGTGACCTAATATTTTTGCACAAGTACTATACATTTGCAAAGCTGCGTTTTAAAACAGGTTCAAGTCCCGGTGGTGGATTTCAGTTTGGTTCCATTCTGCAAGTGAACCTGAGGTGGATGTTCATCGTGTTAACGCATGTGAACATTAATCCACATTTCTAAGTGACATGTCTTAGTGAACTACACTATACCCACAGCATGGAGAGACCACTATGGACCAGTGCGCGGGTGGAGAATGGGTCCTGAACAATAGGGACAGTAACACTGCAGTGGGAGAGGGAGAGAAGGAGAGGTGTAAATGATAGAAGTCATTGTGTAGTGCCTCCCAACGTATTGTGTGGATAATATGCCTGTTGTTATAGCTGAGAATGTGTTGATCTTTGTGTTGATGGATGATGTTTCAGTTACAATTGCTTTATTATATCGCCTTTGCTTTTTTGTATGTGAGCCATTTTCCCCAGCGCGTATGATGACACGGCAGACGGATTGCACAGACTTGTCGTTCTGCACTTGCACCGACTTGAGAAGCCATATAAATTTTGTCTTGTATTAACAGTTCAGGTTTATTGCATGGGAAGAACGTGCTTTATTTGTATATAAGTGCTCTATTTGTACGGTCTCAGAGAGCAGGCCTTGATCTTGACAAATTTGGCCCTGGCCCTTTATATGGTCTGTTTGTCTCCCGAAACCCCCAGCCATTCATTCTAAACACTCTTTGGCTTTGCATAAACACATTAGAAACGGTGCACTGCTACAAAAATAGTACTTTCTATTGTCAGCCTAGGTTTCCTACTCGCAGTTGGGTTCCTTTCTGTGTCTGTATTCGGGGGGAGCTTGTTCAATGCTTGGTGACAGGCAGAGCTGAAACGGCCTCTTTCTCCTCTCTCCGGCCTATTATTCACCATTAGCGCTGAACCGCTGATAGACGCCACACCAACAAACTCACACGTGAAGGAGAATGGAATAATGGAGTAGGATGAGAAAATGTTGAAAGAAAAGATAATTTAGGTTGCACCATTGTCATTGTCTGTGGATGGAGGCGTTGAGTGGATTTCAGAGTTAAACGACCGCCGCCTCCTCTGGTTCGCCAACCAGACCATGTTTGCGTAACATTTCCATAATCACAGAACGGAGATTTATGAGTTTATTGAATGCACACAAGATCGTCGGGGTTCTTTTTGCCTTATAAAGGCATCACCCGGTCAGCTTCAGAGGCATGCCAAGAATGTTGTGTTTCCTTTTCTTACTTCGGCTCTTCTGAAGGGAAGTCTATGCCATGGGACCCTTTACGTTCACCCCTCGTGTGTATTGTGTTGGGGTCGTTTTTTGGGGGGTTTGTTTTGCACTATTTATTCCTGTTATCAAGCATGCCACACTGATTAGCTATCTAGCTGCAAATAAACAAGAAAGTAGTCTCAGTTTAGTGTAGAACTATCCTTCTGTAGACTATTTTTAACACTTGAACCCTCTATTCGAACCATAAGCTCCTGCTGTATCAAATGGCAACCCAAAATCTTTATTTATTCCCAGTGAGCATGTTGTGAGCGACAAAAACTTTGGAACCAATTTTTTTACATCCTTGCTACTCCCATCTGTGTACTTCTATTCAACCCCCGAAATCTACTGTGGGTGGTGGATTTCATCAAAATAAATACAGGATGTGAACAAAACAACCCAGTCCTGATTGTTTTGGGGCGTTCTTGCTTTCAGAGCTTTTTCTCAGGCATTTAACACGCTTGTGTTTCAATAATTGGGTTTGATCAAGAAATGGATCATTCCATATTATTAGTTATAGGACGAACAATAAGAACGTCAACCTTTCTTAAAAAAAAGTATTTTACGATTACACATCTTAAATATAAAAAATATGGTTTTCTTAAATAATAATTTTTCTTAAATTTTTCTTAAAAAAATAAAGTTTTCTTCTAATAATAAATCGATATCCCATACCACTTCACAGTAGCTAATGGAAACATGCATTCATTTGCATATTCACTTAAATCTGGAATAAGTTTAGGACATAAACCCGTCCAACATTTGGTTCTGCACCGCATTACATACAAAATATCACATATTACACATTATAGCACCATCCTCTAACAACTTTCTCCCAGAATTTTCAGTTTACCACCTCTACGCTGTCCTATCTGCTTCCCTCTTGATTGTAAAGTGGTTTGTAGCAGAGGTTATAGATGGCTGCTGTTTGGAGAGGAAAGTGGAATTAATAGATAGCACTGGATCACATTTGCTGGGGCCAACTGGGATGCATCGATGCCAGGGATACATGCAAATCGAGACATGGTAGCAATTAAGCCGAAGTCTAAATCCTGCTCAATAAATAAACAATGATACAAGCATACAAAGCTGGTCTGCTGTCTCACTGTAGTTGTTAAAATATCCAAATAAATCTATGTTTGCAGAAAAGTTGCTTGGAACTTCTGAATTAATTGCAGCAAACATTTGCTACATATAATCTGCTTGGTTTTCTTGACTCTGCATTCAGAATATAGACTTGGCATGAAAGCTTGGGCACCTCTGGTCTCAAAACTTAAGTAACCTGTTAATAGGTGACGCAGAAATACAGTCAGTTCAAGATTGAAGAAGTTATGTTTATAAAACATGTGATCTCAGCAGGGCTGCCCTGTTTGCAGTCTGTATTTCTTCTTAGTCTAGATGAAAGGAATGATTTACTGCTTCGGAATCTCAGCATGTACAACAAAAAATAGGCTTGGACAAACATCTTTGAGATTTGTACAGCTCATAAGAGACTGCAAGTGAAACAAACTTCATCTCTTTTTAACCACTATAACTGCATCTCAAACCACATATTAGAGTAATGGTATTGTACATTGTAATGGTACAGTTAGTATGAAACCATAGGGCCATTTCTCTGCGCTTTCTCTTTCCTTTCTCTCTCTCGACGTTCCTTAGCTCTGCACGTTTTTCCTTCTCAGCACGGCAGTGAATCATAACTTGGAAAAAGAGGGCAGGTAATCATAGCAGTTCCCAAAAGTGAGTGTGCTTATTTGGATTGTGTTGCATTGTGCCGACTTATTAGTTGGTGGGCCAAGTGTATTCCTGTAGATTTAGTTCTGCTATTGCAGTTGATTAGGGCCTGTTTTTATCATTTGAACTGACCTGCAATACTGCAGCCTGATCTGGGAAGAGCTTGCATGATTCCTTTACTCATCCAGCCCTGACTCCAGGGAAACTTGTTAGTGGAAGAGAATGCCGACTCCATTGTTAGCTTAGTTGAGCTTCAGCCCTGAGGCAGTACGTCAACAGGCTAAATGCCATCATCAGGACAAGTAATAACAGATTCATAGGCCCTCCTACCAAGGCAGAAGGATGAAAGGAGGAATAAAGGATAGTATAAAGGGAGCACAGTTTCTCCTCATGTGCTCCTACATAAGCATTACACTTGATAAGACAGACTGTTGCATTGGTCTGAACTTGTCTGCCTTCTTATTGATACTTTCACTGTGAGAAGGTTTTCAGACATGAAGAAAGAGGCAGGCGTGGACAGAGAAGCCTGTGCTTGCAAGCGTTATGTGGTGCAGTAATCCATTCTGAAGCTGTGGTTTTGCAGGCCTTGAACCTGGGCCAACACTGAAGGTGACGTAAAGCTGTGGCACACCCACGCTTTTTCTTTTCGTGCCCCCTTTCTGGTCCCCCCTTCCTCAAGCGAGATCATTCCATCTGTAAAGCTTTATGCACAGTAGAAACAATGGTGCACTACAGGTACATTTTGTTCTACCAAGCTACAAAATTACAGAAATGTTCCCTCGAAGGTATACCAGTTCTCTATATGGTGTATTTACGTTTTAATAATATACTACATTCACTTTACAAGTTATGGGAGACACAAATATGTATCCAAGAGGGTCCCATATTATTAAATAACATATTTATACTGGAAAACACTTGTCATGTGTGTATTGATTTCGAATTAGATCTGCATTTCTAAACCCTATCTGGGTTTGTGTCTCAGTACTTTTGTCCCTATGTGTGTTGGTGTCTCAGTACTTTTGGCCCTATCTGGGTTTGTGTCTCAGTACTTTTGTCCCTATGTGTGTTGGTGTCTCAGTACTTTTGTCCCTATGTGTGTTGGTGTCTCAGTACTTTTGTTCCTATGTGTGTTGGTGTCTCAGTACTTTTGGCCTCATTTTGGTTTGTGTCCCAATACTTTTGGCCTTATGTGGGTTTGTTTCTTAGTACTTTTGGCCCTATCTGGGTTTGTGTCTCAGTACTTTTGGCCTCATTTGGGTTTGTGTCCCAATACTTTTAGTCTTAAGTGGGTTTGTGTCTCAATACGTTTGGCCTCAACATGTGAAAAAATACTGAGAAAGAGCTATAAGGAATAACAATATAAAGTGATCCACATTTCTGAGGGTTGGAAGGCCAGATAAGGGTTTCCCTCGAAGACCGTTGGCGGTGCTGTCAAATTTTGCATATGGATACTGGCTGGCCAAAATCCTGTTAGATCAGGGGTTGGGAAGGCATGAAGAATTGAGTAGGCCAGTTTGAGAGTAAAAGGGAAATAAAAGCACCACTGAGAGAATATCCACATTGGTCGGATAGAGAATAAGAATTTGTACCACATGAATGCACATGCTACATTTACTTTCCAAACAAGTGAATGATTTTCCCATTTCTTCATTACTGAGGCTCCAATATATTTATGAAGAATTACAAAATTCAGAGAAATGTTTAAATCAAGACATGGCCTGGAGGACCAGAGCAAATCTTGTATCCAACTGCTCATAGAATGGTCAGGCAGGCAAAGCAAAACCATCATGTCTGGACTGAGGACCTGCAGGAATGTGCAGTGTTACCTGGGCAAATTTCTCCTACGCGCTAGAGATCAAGTAAAGAACCTTATCTGAGATCTCTACAAAAGTCAAAGTCTGAAGTATGGAATATAATAGATAAGCCCAAAGCATTCTGTTATTAACTCAAGCGGTCTTATGTAACAAAGATGACTCTATTGCTACTCATTTGACGAGAGGTTTTACACAAGACTGTTTAGCTTGTCATGCATAAATGCAACAGATTATTTAATGCCTGTAATATACAGTCAATAGATATGAGTATTTGGTTAAGGATGTTCACACCTATCACTGTAGATGAAAAGCTGGCAGAGCATTAGTGGGACTGGAACATGTAGTATCCAATCATCTCCCACTATTTACCATGGATCATAAGAAGCTGAGAACTTCTCCTTCCCTCTGAAGTACCTCTGTATTTAGTGTGACAGCCGGAATGAAATCTGAAGTGTGTACGTGTGAGTTTTAATGGAAACCCTGAGATGTAGTTTTTCAGTTCTTTTGTGCGTAATTCATAGGTTTGACTTCCTGTTAAAGCTACTGAACAGATCGGTTCATGCCTCAGTAAGCTCTGAGTTATGTACAGATTTCCTCTGGAACCACTGGTGTGAGATTTTACACTTCCAGCGCAGCAATGGGAAATGTAAATAAAGCCATTTACACAGGCAGTAGAGTAGCCCGATGAGGGCAAACACAACTTTCATACTTTGTACACAACAAGGTGACTTTTGGATCAAGTTCACGTCGCATTTCTTTAGTTGCCACTTGTTTGCACATTTCTTAAAGCAAACACATTGCACACATTCTGTGGATCAGCTTTCATTTTTGTTTCTTGCTTCGGTATGAACTGTGGAGTATCAGTAGAGATGGACGAATGAGATATCAAGTTTCTGTGTCCTGATAAACAGGACTACGGTGACATGTAATAAAATACAAATGAAAGCAGACGGGAAATTCATGAAACGACATTGCTTATCAGTGGCTTATCAGTGGCTTATCAGTATTCTGTTAGGCCTTCACCTGTCTTGATCACACCATCGTGAGATATTTTTCTTTTTACAATATGAAGTACACTTTCAGGTCAAAACGATAAGTCTTCTCTTTCTTCCAGCACCATTCACACCGCTCTGACTGCAACTCAAAACAGCTAATCCTTAATAATTCTCTGGGTTTTTTTTGGCTTACTTTTTGGCTTTCTACCAATTTATCACACCTTTTGCTCAGGGCCAAACCACAAATCAGCAGTACACTGGTTTTACACCATTTATCCTTCTTATACAAACGGCTTAAAGACCTGGCAACCACAATATTTAAGTGTGTTTACATGCACTTAATAATCTAATCAATGAATAAAATCTGATTTTGCTAGTATAAATAATTAGATAATGGGAAAGCTCTGGGTTTAAATGCCTTAGGCAGTAATCGGATTTCCACTTAGCAGCCAGCCAATAATCTCACAGAAAGATCATTTAATTGGATTTATTTATAAGGCAATTATACCATTTCCAAGCCATGGACAGCTAATAATGAAATAATTTCTGAAGATATGAACATTTGTTTTTTAATAATTACCTCTGTTCTTGGGCAGCACGGTGGCTCACCGCTGCCTCACAGCAAGAAGGTCCTGGGTTCAATACCAGGGTGGAGCGGCCTGGGTCCTTTCTATGTGGAGTCTGCGTGGGTTTAC